>PVKE010009749.1:0-44013 GCA_004027555.1 Craseonycteris thonglongyai | reverse complement strand
GGGAGGGGAGGGAAAAGAAAGAAGAGGAAAGAAGAGCGAGGGAAAAGAAAGACTTACAGGATGGTAAAGAGGATTAAACAAAATTATGTATATTACGTGCTTGGCAAAGAGCAAGCTTTCATTACACGTCTGTTTTTCTTTCCCTTGCAATCCGAACATTGCTCTGTTCTTTGTTGTTGTTCTTTTTTACTAGGGATGGTGTGGTCTGTTACCATTACGTTTTTGCATTTCTTTATAGACAGTATATTTTAACTTTTAATCAAAATTGCCACTGTTAGTAAATGGGCTGCTTACTATTTTATTGCTTTAAATAGTTTAGACCTGTAGGAGAGAATTCTTTGGGCAGAAGTGCTGCCAGAGCACCTCAAAGCATTCCTTGGAAGGAATTGCTTTTTTGTACTATGGAAATTGACAAGTGCTGTGTTTCTATGGTTACTATTCTTCCCTATTAATGCTAAAAAATCACCAATTTTAGTCTCCTAAATAAAATCAAGGAGATGTGCTGATCTTTACTAGCATGACTATCTCATTGACATGTTCCAGGCTACTTATGGTGCTATTCTTTGAGTGTTGTAAATACTGTGTCGGACTTACACATAAACTTCAATTTTCAAGTTTCTCAAACAGCCATAAGCTTGCATGCTGGGCAGACACTTCCCCTAGAATGCACCATACAAGGATGGGGTCTTTTCTAAATATGGATGATTATGTAGATAGACGATGACCTGGACACTGCAGAACCCACAGTGTCTGAAGTGTAACCTCTCTCTTCTCCACCTTCACTGGTCCGTGGAGACTGGTGCTTATCGTGAGCACTTAACGACGTGGATTATACTGCAGCCTGGAAATGTTTGCTTCCTATCAACTTTTCTTTACTTGTCACTTTATAACATGTTGGCCACCTGGTAACTGAGAGCCAACAGGTACCCTGGGAGGGCACCTACAGGGTTAATCTCTACATTTAGACACGAGTTAGGGAGTTGGTACATGCGCAGAGAACAACTGAAGGATGGTGACAGGACAGCACGAAATGCTACCAATGCAAACAGAGCAAGTAAGGGCCTCGCTCGGAAAGCTGTGAAAAGTGCAGGCACGGTGGAGTCGCTTTTGAAGAGTGCCTTTGCCGGTTAGGCTTCGGTAACCAAGTACCACTGACTGAGCGAGTGGCTGGTAAACAACAGAAATTTACTTGTCACGGTTCTGGAGGCCGAAGTCCAAGATCAGGGCGCCGCCAGCATCGGATTCTGGTGAAGCTACTCCCAGGCTGCAGACGGCTGGCTCCTCGCTGTGTCCTTGCCTGGCGGGAGGGCATGGGAGCTGTCTGAAGTCTCCTCTGTGAGAGCACAAGCCCTTCAGGAGGACTCCGCCTTCGTGACCTCATCACCTCCCAGAGGGTTAGGATATAAACACACGAACGTGGGGGGCAGGGGACATAAATATGCAGGTCATGGAAAAGAGAATCCCAAATATTCATTAAAATAGGTGTAAAAAGAATCATAAAGCTAACTTTTCTTGAGCACTTACAATGTGTCAAGCCGTGTGCTGAGTGTTTTATGTGCTCTCTTAATCCACAACAATTCGTATGATGTGAAGGCTGTCCTTACCCCAAATTTACATATGAGGAAATTGTAGCCCGAATAGGTAAAGTAGCCTCCCCTGGTTTCTACAGCTAGTAAAGGGCAGAGCCAGGGGTCACACCCAGCAGGAGACAAGTCATTCCAGGCCCAAGATGGACACACAAGACCAGACTCCCACTCCGTGAAGCTTTTGCCTCAACCCTGCTCCCCTTATCTTCCATGCTACCCAAAGCCTGATTACCTAACCCCTTCTCTCTTCTTTTCCTAATACGTTAATATTGATTGCAAGTTATGAGAAGGGCCAGTTGCCCTATATTTTCTGGCAGTCTTTGCCTCCTGTCTTAGAAACCACTTGGAACCACACACGATAAATTTAAAAGGCGTGAACACTAAGAACTGCCTATAGAGATCTCGCTGTCTCTCTTTCTCTTTTCCTTCCTCCTTCCTTCCCTCTTTCTTTCTTCTCAGCTCTCTCTTCCTCCTCTCTCGCCATCTTTCCCTCTAATAATAGAAAGTTTTAGAAAAACGATGTGACACTTAGAGTTCTTATTTGCAAATCATCACTTGGGATGATCTTTCAGCTCAGGTGCTGTCGAGTTCCATTCATTTTTTGTTTTGATGAAGCAACTATAGTTGCCTTATAAACTCTACCCTGTAGTTGCAAAGCTCTGCTATTTGTAATAAATAACATAGCTAACCTTAAAGAAGAGACATGAGACTTTGTATCTAGGGTTATTTTTATATTTAAGTCCCAGTTTTACCCAGTCCACCTAGGCCAACTGAAGACAGGGAGAGTAATAGGTGGGCATATGGGAGCTCAGGCTGAGCCTTATGGGTGTGCTGCCCGCTTTGTGGGATCAGCTCTTTGTGTGCCCCCACCCCCCAAAACTTTCTCTTCACAGGGTACAGCGCATTTGGCCTTTCTGAAGCAGGCGTGGTTCAGCTGTGCTCCCGGATACCCACATAAGGCTCTCCCTCCTGACAAATGAACTGCACTTAGAGGGCATGGGGGTGGGGGAGGGGAAGAATACACCACCCAACCAGAGGGATTTGCAAATATAGCCAAAACATATGGTAGAGATTTTACAAAACTGGACATTTAGACAATACCTACACTTAGAACTATGATGCACAACATTTTTTGTTCTCAACCAGCAATGCTAACCACTTGCTCTACATGCGTTTTGCACATGTACAGATTTGCTTTGAGAAGGATTTAAAGTTGAAATGCCTTTTTTTTTTTTTAAATGTGGCATGATACTACCAGACCAGCAAACCAAGTATGATTTGTCATGCCCATCCAGCTAATTGGGGCTGGAATCACACGGAGATAAAACTTTACAATTAACTTTAGCCAAAAGCATTTCAAGAGAAAAATATTCAAGGGAAACAATAGCTTCAAAACTTTCATCATTAAAAACCATAAGAAAAATGCAATGAAGTATTTTTATTAAGGGTTTGAATTTCCTAGATGTGGAAATCAAGACAGTGAAATCAAACTTGGTGCTTTGTCAACATTTTATCTTTTTAAAAGATTTATTTTATTGTTTTTGACAGAGACGAGAGAGAGAGAGAGAGAGAGAGAGAGAGAGAGAGAAAGGGAAGGGCCCAGAGCAATTGCTATAGTTGGATGTCCTTAATAATTTCTACATAGTTTCGTTCCACAGGTTGGGGAAGGCCGTGCAGGGCAGCAACTGGCCAGGAGCCTCCTACATGGGAGGGGAAAGCACCCTGTGGTGGGAACCGAATCTGGGCCTCACACTTGGAGGTTCCCTTGGTGAGAACCGGAGTCTGCCCAGCCAGGATTCCATCCTTGGTCTCCAGGGCTACAAAACAAGTGCTTTACCTGCTGAGCTATCCTGGCATCCTAATTTGTCTACGTTTTGATCTTCATTCATTTTCTGTAGAGAAAGTTCACAACATTGCAAGAGACATTGTGAGAAACATTTTTTTTTTTTTTTAAGAACAGTCACGGCAACTTTATGTATAATACCAAGACTAGAGATAACTCAAATGCTCATCAGCAGTACAATGAATATACATAAACTATAGTAAATTCATACTCCACAGCAATGAAAAAAAGAACGACTGCTAGATGTAAAGATGTGGATGAACCTCACAGACATAATGCTGAGAGAAAGAAACAGAAACAAAAGATTATATGCTGTGTAATCCCATCTATATGAAGTTCAAGTGCTATGGGCAAAAGCCATCTCTACTGATAAAAATCAGGAGGGTTTCCACCTGGCTCCCCGTTATCACTGTTTAGAAGTCAGCAGCTAGTCTAATTGCACCTCTTTTGTAACTGATCTTTTTTTCTCTGGCTGCTTTAAGCATATCCTGTTTTTCTTCAGTTTTAGTGTGGTTTTACAAAAATATCTCCTGTTTGGAATTCACTGGGCCTACTGGTTCTAAAGCTTAATGCGTTTCAACAATGAAAATGTTTCTTTGAACAATCCCTCTTCCACATTCTTTCTGTTATCTCTTCTGAAACTCAAGTTAGACCTATGTTAAACTCTCACGTTCTCCCCTTGCCTCTTAACCTCTTTCACATTTCCCATTGCTCTTCTCCTCAGATTTTATTCATTTCTTTGGGGTTTACCTTCCATTCACTTTTTTCTTATAAACTGTGTTCCATTGGCTAGAAGAGCAATTCAATGAGTTTTCAATTTCACTTATTACCTTCACTTTGAACATACTAAATGAGTTATTCTGTGCCAGGTACTCTCAACATCTGAAGTAGTTGGGCATTTGTTTCTGCTGTGTGTTGTTTCTGCTGTGTTTCACCTGTGACGTCATCGTTCCTTCAGTGTTTTGTGCATTTCACCTGATTGTTTTGAAAAGTCATCATCTGTGCAGGGATTGTCTGAGGCCTAATTTGAAGTTGACTTCCGGGAAAGGATTTCCCTTGCGTCTCAGACTTGCCAACTCTGGACCATTTTAAATGAAGTTTTCAGCCTGAGTTTTTCTGTAGGCTACTGGCTTGTGGTTACAACTTCTCAGGGGGAGGAGGGAGATTTATTTTCCCCACTTTCTTTTCCCTTCTTAGTATCAGGGTTTTAATTCTCATTATGCTTACCTTAGGATTGTAGCCTAGAGGGTTCCAGACAATGAGTCTACTATTAGACTCCCTCTTGGGCAGCCCTACACGTTTTCTTCTGTCCTCTGAACTCTACACAGTTATCAAAGCAGAAATGCAGCATCTCCAGGGCATAAATGAGATTTGATATCAGGCGCCTCCTGAGACGCTGGTGTTCACTTCCATTGGGGTTCTGCACCTTCCTTAATTTAGTGCCAACCTAGTAATGCATTTACATTAATGGAGGGTGTTTTTTCAACATTTAATCTAGTATTTTAATTTTTAGTCAGGAGGGTCATTCAGGGAACTTCTCAAGAATACTTCTGGAAACAGAATCCTCAAAGCCTGCTCTGCAGAGGTCAATTATTTTCTGCTAGGTTCTATGCCCAGAGTTTCAATATCACTGCTTAGTTCTGTGAGCTACCTACAGGCTGCTATTAGAGGAGATGATTCTTACCTCACATCAGAACGTAAGTAGACAAGTAGCTGGGACTTATTTGGGGGAAGGTTTGAGCGGTCAAGAGCCTCCATCATATTGGAATTACATCTTCCCATTTTAAATCAGTCCAAACATTCTTCACTATTTCCATTGTTGGAACAGTGGAGGAAGCTTGGAATGGGTTTTATAACAAAATCATTCCTCCAAATGCATAACATGGCACCAGTCCGAGTCCTTGTAAGTATTTCCAAAATGAGCAGAATGAATCAACGTTCTACTATAACAGTCCAGCCTGTGGGAAAATGATGTGTTGATTTATAGGGATGGATGCAGACCATTAGAATTATTATTCAGGTTTGTTCTGTGAATTGTCTTTCTTTTCCCTCCCTCTTGCTTTTTATTTTCTACATTTTTCCACAGCATATCATCTTTTTATAAAGTCACTGGCTTGGAAATTTCATTTAAAGATCAATAATAGCATTCATAAGTCAAGCAAGATAAAATAATAAATCCTAAATAGTTATTTTCCAGAATTGAAATTTTTCTCTTTGATAAGGAATATGTTTCTAAATAGTTATTTTATGATTATAAGTGGAAGGCAATCAGATAGAAAAAATGGAAAAATAAGTATTTCCCAATAATTCAGTTTAAATGGGAAATGCACAAGATATAATTAATGTTAATAGTATTCTTTTAAAATATTTTCTTCTTTTTTATTTTTCTGCATACCTGTGAATTTAACCCTTGTTTCCCCATGTCCCTAAATCACCACTGTCTGAACTTGTGTTTATCTTTCCCTTAATTTTTTTTAGTTTGTGGTTTTATCAAATACCTTTGTATATTTGAACAATATATTGTTTAGTTTCATCTGTTATTGAACTTTATTAAAAAGATATATAGCCCTCTGAGAGTTGTTCTTCATTCAACATTGTTATGAAGATTAATCATGTCTGTGTGTCATTTATCGTCACTGCTGTATAATATTCTATTGTTTAAAAATACCACAGTTCATTTTTCTGTTCTCTTGACAATGGTTAATAGTATTGTTTCTAATTATTTTTGCTAATTTGAAGAATGCTGTTAAAGACATTCTTATATATGTTTCTGGGTACAAATGTACAGGAACGTTGGGGCTTTCTTACCTAGGAACGCAATTGCTGAATTGTAAAATATGTAAATATTCAATGTTACAAAATAAAGTCAAATTGTGTTTCACAGTTGGTTGTACCACTTTCTGTTCTAATGACCAGTGTGTGAGATATCCACTTCATCTGAATATTATTCAACTTTTGGTATTGTAAAATAATTTTATTTTGCTAATTGAAAGGGTAAAAACTATCTCCTTGTGGTCTTGATTTGTATTTCTCTGAATCTTCAAAGTTGAGCATCCCTGCCTATGCTTATTGGCCGTATCTCTGTCTTTGTCATGTCTTTTGCTCAATTTTTTAAAAGGCTTATTTTATTTTTTTGTAACAGAGAGAGAGACAGAGAGACAGAGAGAAGGGGGAGGGTCAAGAGCAGTCTCCATAGTTGTACGTCATCAGATTTCAACATACTGTCATTCCACATGGGTGGGCAGGGGGCCACGCATGGCAGGAACCAAACTGGGGGCCTCCCACGTGGGAATTAGGAACCTTCACCACCATCCTGGTGGGTACATGTTGGGAGCTGGTGCAGAGCCTGAACGGAAAGGTTTCAGGAGGCCTCGATGGCAAAGCCTCGGTTCCCTGGACCTAACAGGAGGGACTGGCCTGGGGCCTTGATGGCAAAGCCTCAGCCCTCCCTTTCATCTCCTTGGGGGTGGGGGTGGGGGGGTAGTTGGATGATTAGATATAGAAAAATCCATTTACCAGCTTTGCATGAAGGTCAGGCTGACAGACACCAATAGATTTGGAGCCCATGATCTACATATCAGAGCCTTTACTGGAAGGGGCTGTTATCTCCTGTAAAAAGCTGTTTACACTGTGCTATGCTATGCTAATGCCTGTTCCTGCTAATGGTAAACTGTTGCTATATAAGATAAGCAATAAAGCTATTCGGGGCTGCTCCTATTGAGGACAGTCAGCAGGCCATTTGGTCTGTCTCAATTCCCATCACTCGAACTCGGGGACTTCGTTCATGCCAAGCTGTTTCCTGGCACAGTTACGGAGCCTCTTTTTGATTTGATGGAGAAGCCTGGACTAGCTCTTATTGTTTTATGCGGCTGCCACAGGCTTTTTCTGTAAGTGGTGTTCTCATTTCAAGGGACTGGTTGCTGTGCATTCTTGCTCACCCAAGAACATAATGAGCTGTTACAATGAGCTCCTATTCTCTGAAATGCTCCAAGGACAGTGTTCAAAGACAGCAAGCACTCTTACATAAATCTAACCGAATACTCTGAATTTAGTTTCAGTGCTTATCTGCTGAAAATTCTCTAAAGGAAAAGTCTCATTTAACGTCTTGATTGGAGCACATCCACAGATGAGCTGTTTGCTCTCTCTGGGCTCACAGGTGCGTCCGTCACATACCTGCACCCGAATGAGGTAAAATTATAACAAACTCTGGGGCTGGCCAACTAGAAACCTTAGATTTTTGCTAGTCGAAATATCTTCGCGTTGGCCATCTAAATTTCTGCCTTTGAGAATAGAAGGTGATGCTACTTGAGTAGCTTGGGCTGTCTATGAATTTTACGCATTTGACTTAATTCACCTGCATCTAGAGGTCAGTAGAAATGATCAATTTTCTCATGAAAGTCATAGGTTACTATAGCTACTACTCATAGTAATCATTGAACATTTATCTCTATCATAAGTATTCACTCTTGATCTTCATGACAGCCATAAGAGGCAGCTGTTATTATTCTCATCTTGCAAAAGAGGAACCGAAGCAGAAGAGGTCAGGACTGTGTAGTTTGT
Source organism: Craseonycteris thonglongyai (assembly GCA_004027555.1). Classification (NCBI taxonomy): domain Eukaryota; kingdom Metazoa; phylum Chordata; class Mammalia; order Chiroptera; family Craseonycteridae; genus Craseonycteris; species Craseonycteris thonglongyai. The sequence continues at coordinate 36,024 of PVKE010009749.1, read as the reverse complement.
AATCTTAAGGTAGGAAAGACACCTACTCTGGCCTCCTGTCCATGGAGGAAGCCATTTTGCAGCCCCCTCCCCGACAGGACTCAGGCTGCAAACTTCAGAGACGGAGCACTGGCCTGTGTCTCCTGGCGGGGCAAGTGATGGCGTCGCTGGCAGAAAGCTGCTGTGGGCAGCTTATCATATGCCAGTGGACCGGTCAGCATCTCTGAGGACAAGAAAAGGCCCTGACTCCCCACCCTCTCCACCCCCCAAAAGATGAAAAGGGGGTGTCATTGACTAAGTGTTTTTTTTAAAACCTCTTTTCAACCAGGCCACTAAAAGAACTCTGGGCCTTGCAAGCTTACCCCAGGGGAGCAGGTAAAGATGGGGCTGAGAGGAAAGACAAGTCAGGCAGCATTGGCCTTGATTGGCTGTCACGTTTTCTGTGGCCTGATTGTCTGGGCCCTTTCGCTGTGCTCCCCCAGCATGAGTGGCCTGCTCACCAGGGGCTGATGGCCTTGTTTCCTCATCTTGGGCGCTCCCTCCCTGGCCGGGGCCTCAGAGACTGGATCACTCATATAAAGGCAGTAGGCCCTTCACAGAAACTGAACTAAGGGTCATGTAAACCCTGACCCGGAACTGCAGCCGTCTCGATGTTTGATTTTCTCAGACACTGTCATTCAGTTGCTCTCAAACATGCTATGTCATTTTGAGGGCTTAGTACTAAGCAGGTTTTACTGCAAGGCAATAATCTTGAAGAAGAAAATGAAAATATCCTTGATTAAAGGCACTGAGAAACTCCCCCATTCATTCTTTTTATTAGTCTTTCAGGTATTGTCAGCTTCCACTGTGGGTAAGATTTCCTATAGCAGACAGCCGGGAGGCCCAGCTCTCCACTTAGAACTGGCTTACCTTGAAGGATGTAACATTTTGACTCTATCAATTTTACTGCTTTTGGCACAGAGCACTAGTTCTCTCTGAAATGTGGACTTGAAATTGAAGCTTGAGGAAGGTGCTTTTATGGCTGAGCGAGTAAGTGTATAGCTGGTATGTATGTGCAGAGGCCGACAGTTCTATAGGACTTTTCCTTTTGGTTTGCTAGGTCATCATCCAAGGTTTATTAAGTTCTGTCTGCACGTGATGCTGCTCCAGAGGTTAGCTTTACCTTCCATCCCGCAAAAGGTGCCAGAGTTTTCCTTTGGGGACACTCTAATTTGTAAACTATTTGCTGAAGATAATAACAGAGGAATTTGCCATCAAGCGATGGTTAAGGAATGGTTGATAGAAATGGTTTAGTTAATTGAGTGTTCTGGAAAATAAATTTGGCGGAACCATTTGAGGCAATTTGCAAGAATTAGAGTTCCAGACACTGCAAAAGAGTACCAAAAATCACGCAACCATTCGTTGATCAAATCAGGAAATATTTGAGGCGCTTGTAAAAAATAGTTCCTTTTGCACATGAATGTAGTTGAGGAAGTAGGCTGATGTGGCGAGGTGTGTGCTTCAGAACTTAATGATAACCATCAAGAAATGATTCTTTGATGAGGGAGAAAGTTTAGGAATTTTAAAGAAAGGTGATCAGTCTTAGATTTTATCAGAGCCAAGAAACAGGATGAGGTATGCAAGCCGTTCCAGGAAATGGAGGAGGGCAGCACTCTGGACGGGCCCCAGGAAAGGGCCGCAGGAGGAGGAAGCAGAGTAGTCAGGGCCTCAGGAGCATCTTTTGAGAAGAAACTTAGATGGTTAGTGGGGCCCATCCACGAGCCAGGCTCTACCCAGGTCCTGGGGACTAGAAGGGCAGGACAGGGCCAGTCTCAGATGGCCAGGGACACTTGGACAGGTCCCAGGATAGATGTGCAGGCATGAGGCAGAAATGGTCAGGGGGTGCGCTATTTGTGGGGTAAACTGACTTGATGCAGGACACGCAAGACCTAAGCACATTCCTAAAAGGGGGCCCAGAGGCAGCAGATGAAAGAAGGATAAGGAACACAGTTCCTTTCCAGGGCAGTGAGGAGTCAGCTGACGAGGGTAGAGCTAGCGCTGTGCGGCCGGAGCTTCTCCCCACCATCGCTGAGGGGCTTCAGCTCCTGGACCAGGTACAGAAAATGCAGGAAGCGCTCAGATCCGCAACATGAAGGGAAGACTCAGGAGCAAACGAGGAGCTCAAAAGCAAAATTCTTTGAATGTCAGTCAAATCCAACCCTATGTTTAAGCTCAGGCCAGACTCAGCCAGTTTACAATACCTGGTCATCAGTGGGCCTAGGATTTAGGAGAAGAAAGTCTAAAGATCCAAGACAAAGATACCAGGCCCTAAGACCAGAAGCTCTAAAAGGGGAAGTCAAAACTAAATGTTTATAATATAACCACAAATGAACTGAAGAGGAAAAAAAGAGGGAAGATGAAACCTCAAGAAACCCTGTAACTACAGAGAAGGCAGCTCATACAGGAGTCTCTGTTTCCCATGCATGCAAAAGTGATGGAAGTGGGGAACGGGACCAACAGCTATAACAAAAAGAGAGGGGCATAATCCTACTAAAGTCAGAGGAGGGAGAAGATTCAGGCTGAATTGAGATCCACAAAGATGCTCAAGGCAAGAAAAGGTTTTTAAAGTTCTAAGGGCAATAAGAACGTAGGGACAGATCCTCTGCTTGGGTCATGGAGGAATAGTAATGGAAGACTGAGAAAGCAGATAGCAATAGGAACAGTGATTCCTGTGTATACTTCTTTACACTTAAGAGACTATTCTTCGCACCTAGTGCTGAGAAAGATAGTCCTACCTTGTCAAGTGGGACAAAGCCTACAGTAGGGATGGAGATAGCAAGGCCCAACCGTGCTGCTTTGATCAAGCTCAAATGCCCTCCCTACAACACATCTGTCCTTCTTCCAGGAGCACCAGGGCTGGGGTGTCATGATCCGTAGCACCCCCGCCCCCCTGCCCCTAGGCCAAAGCTCTAAGTATACACCTGGGCTTCCTCTGAGAAAGAGTGAGGCAGTTGAGGAGGCCCCCAGCACATGGACCCTTCATGGTCGGTCCCTTTGTTCCACAGGTCACATACTTGAGGATCTGGACCTGCTGGTTCTGCAACCATGCATTGCTCTGTGGCTGCTCACTGGAGTCACCGGGAGCCTGTGGAAACTACTGAGGCTGGCCTTCTGCTCTGGACTTGGAGGCAGAGTCTCTGAGCCCCAGTCTTTTTCTGATGTATTTTCCAGATTTAAAGCCTTGCCCCATGTGGCCACGCATCCACCCGTGTGGAATGAAACTGTCACAACTAATGATGTACAACTATGGAGACTGCTCTGGGCCCTCCCCCTTCTCTTTCTCTCTCTCATCAAACAATAAAAAGAAATCTTAAAGAAGGAAAAGAATGATGACCTTGCCTAGTTTAACAGGTTATCAGGAGGTCCACTGAGATGACATATGTAAAAGTCACTCGTGAGCTAGATAATGCTGTTTGTGTAATTATTATGCCGTGTCTTGGTATCTAGAAAGAGAGATGTAAGGGTTCAAAGAAAACCAAATGATCACTGTAATGGAGAAGGTCATCAGTGAACACAAGAAGCCTCATTTGAACCCCTTTCTCTCCATTATTATACAGTTTTGCAGCCAGTTGAAATATAAAAGGTTTAAGGTAATGTTTTCATGAAGAGAATAAAACCAAGAAAATTTAGATCTCCTTCAGAGAAAAATGTATCAACTTATTCTAGATTGTCTGGGTAGCGAATGCTTCTAGGATGAGTACAGTCTATGAACTGCGCTGTATCCTGCTAAGTACAACAGAATGTGTTTAGGGGTGGAGAGACACTTAATTTAGGATTTTATGATTGTCATCATTTTGTATCTCAATATGAAGAACATCTTAAGGTTAACAGTTTTTAATGTTTCACATTTCTTTCTGTTCTCTTTGGACTTAGGGAAAGTTTAACTATTAAAATGAGGATACAAGAATTCTTATTTTAACAGTAGCAAGGATGACCAGAAAACCTTAATTTAAAAATACACTGTGTGTCCAGATAGTGGTCTCTAAGTGCCATTCTCCACTAAAAGGAATCAGGGCTCCTTTGGAGAAATAGTTAATTCTAAGAACAGTACAGAAAGGCACACCAGGATCTTGGAACATCTTACTGTGCCAGAAAGCAAGGAAGTGCTCAAAGAATGATGGAGTATGTCAAAATGACAGAGAGGCCAACCTTCAGTGGTTCCTGCTGGCCAACTCTGGACATTTTGAACTTCAAAATACAAGAAGATATTAACAGATTATAATCCAGTGAGTAAAATAAAAATGTGTGAATCCAGGTTCATGAAAGTAAATCAAGGGATAAGGGAGAGAAAGCCCTTTTTACATTAGAGTGCCAATTTGTCAATGTAGAATGAATGATGGGTTTGGGAAAAAATCACCATTTGATGTAGTAATAATTGAAATAATAAAAACAAGGATCATCAATGAATGCATAAAGTAGTGGGTGAAAGTCTGATGAGGCGGAGGATATTTAATCTAAAAATACCTCCCCACAAATTACTTGTTAATTACAAAAGATAAAAATAATACCTTTACCATGAAAAACCTTATTAACCAAAGCACCAAAGTTAACACCATTTTAACCAAAGCACCAAAGTTAACACACCCTCATCCAACCCAACAGAAAATGGGATGTGTTCTACCTACAAAACATACCTGTACACAGCCAAACCATTGTCACCTCTCACCAAGAGATTGCAAGTCACCTCCTCAATGGTGGCCCTGTTTCCCCTTGTCCACCTTGTCTACTGTCAGTACCGCAGCCAGAGGGATCCTGTTAAAATGTGAGTCAGATGAAGTCACTTCTCTGAGCAAAGCTTTCTCATGCATTCTTCTCTCTCAGAACCAAAGCCCAAGTCCTTACAATGACTCTAAACCCTCAGGGCCTGGCCCTGGTGTCTCCAGCCTCCCAAGAGGGTCACTCTTGCTTACTCTACATTGACCTGTTTGCTGTTCCTTGAATGCATTAGGCAGGGTCCCACCTCAGGGTCTTGGCGCATGCTGTTCTTTCTCTGTGCAAGTCTTCTTCCAGATGTCTGCAGAGTACTCCCTCTTCTCCCTCATGTAACTTTCCCCAGAAACGATTTCAAATCACAGCTCCCTGCTCCTCTACCTTGGCAACCCTGTAGTCCTCCCTGCTTTATCTTCCTTGTATTTGCTAACACTTACTAAGGAACCATGTGATTAACTGTTTACTTTTGTTAATTGTCTGTCTCCCCACTGTAGCATTTAAGCTGGGAGACTTAAGTATATCTGAGGATCCTAGAACACAGTGAACACTTGCTGAAATGTTGAGTGAATATATAATTGTAGACTGATTACATACCTACTATATAGATCAGACACTTGCAGTTTATACATTTATAATAAGGAGAAAGATAAATTGTAGAAACCAAAAGCATGATTTTCTTCCCTAGTAGCAGGGAGTAAGAATTCCCTTTGTATCACCTCAACGCCTCACCCCATTTGGGCTTCCTAGGAACCCAGGCCCCGTTACCTCACACAGACACAGACAGGGCCAGCGCATCTGGTAAAGCAGATGGGTGGGACTAAACCGTCCTCATGGCTCCTGACCGTAAATCAGCATCAACATCACCAAGCCTTTACAAAGCTGACTTCCCCGTGGTGACTGAGTGTGGGACAAAGAAATAAAACCAAGTCATACTCCAATTCATTCACAAGGGCAGATGGCACTTGTAATTTTGTGTTCAAATTCAATCCCTTAATTTCCCAGTGAAAATGTAAAGCAAACACGTCTCCTGACTGACAGTACATTTTTGAGAAGTAAACAAGATCCCAAAGCCTGGAACAGCTTTATGTCCAAGTGGAAATACCCTGGATAGATGGCTGCCTTTGGAAATCTTCAGTGCAAATGAAAGGAGAGGGGTCTGCGTAATGATGCCTCTACAGTCGTGTCAACCAAATGGTGGAGGCAAGAACTTCCTAAGGTGTAAGAGCAGGGACTTCATGAAAAAGGAAAACTTGTCTCCACCAAGAAGAATCGAGGATCTGGGGAGCAGCCTGCCATAGCCCTGCCTGCTGAGTGGGAAACACCCTTGAACTCAGGAGGTCTGTCAAAACCATTGCCATCTGAAGCAGCTCCACCTTCCACCTGCTGGTAACTGGAGAACATGAAGCCACTTCTAATTCGGGTGGATTTTTCTTGACTCCTGAACCTGACAGGAATGCGACGTGGGGGGCGGCCACAGGCCTGAGACGTGGGAGGCTGAGGCATTTCAACAGCTGCTTGGGGGCGGGCAGCCCATTGTAACAGTGTTGGGCAATTACCAGAGAGTTTAGTATTTCACCTCTTACCTTTCAAGAAAGGGGTGTAAAGGGACCCTTTATGATCCTGATTGGGAATTCAGTGAATGGGTCAATAAGTAGACCACTTACTTAATCTAATAGGAAGGAAAAGCAACTTTGTTGGTTTTTTTTTTTGGTCTTTCTCTCCCAGGGCACTCTGTGAGACCCCACCCCAGGATTTCCCTCCTGCCTGCGGAATTCTGCCTCCACTGTTGCTCAGCAAGCAGCCCTCTACTCCTCACCCCTCCAGGCACAAAATGAGGTTCCCAAATGGAATGGTGCAGCAGCACCTGGTGGCCTACCTGGCCAGGCCCTCTGCAGCCTCCCCCTGGCTATGGTTCAGGGGCTCCCAAGCCTCTTTCCCTCCAGGCAGTACCCCAAAGCCACAGGGCCTGTGCTGGGCTCTCCCCACCACCACGACCTCCTCAGCCTCCTATCGCCCATCTCAGCACCTGCCTGCCCTTCTTGTGCCTTCACCTTCAAGGTCAGACAAGCATAGTCTCCCTTGTCTTCAGGAAGGCTGGGGCTGGTCTTCTAGGTCAGGGCAGGGAGGCATGGAGGCTGGGAGCTGGTGAAAGGTAAGGTGACCAGACGTCCCGCTTTTGGCGGGACAGTCCCGATTTTTAACAATTTGTCCCATGTCCCGTGGCGTTTTAAAAAAGTCCCGATTTTTGGAAAGAATGCACAACAAGCTAGGGAATGGCGGGAGATAGACCAAATTTTTAATCAAGAACCCCCTCCCCCCCAGTCAATGGTGTCCCGCTTTACCAGTGTTAAAATCTGGTCACCTTAGTGAAAGGGCGTCCAGCTGGCACGTGGGAGAGTGAGATTCAAAGCGGGGCTTTTGTCTCCAATCCCAGTGCTTCGCATTCAACCCCAGTGTCCTTCCCTGAGCTTCCCACAGAAACAACCATTTTAAAGTGCAAACCTGCTCTCACATACTAACAGGAAAGGGGTGGATGGGCGGTCCCCTTTGCTCTTGCCCAAGGACATAGCTAGTGCAGGGAGTAGTTAACAGGTGAGAAAGATGATGCCGATGACAGTGACAACAGCCACCGTTCATAGAGCACCTGCCCAGTCACAAAGTTGAACGATTTATAGGCCCTGTTTTCAAATGAACTCTTTAAACAACTCTCTGGATTTAAGTCATATAATCATCCCCATTTACAGATGAAAAAGCTGAGGCTTAGTTAAATACATTGTCCTAGATCCCAAAGACAATAAGTGGTCAACCTGGGCCTGCAAACCCAGCAGGGTGGCCCCGACCTTGCCCTTTGGCCTCAGACATCTACATCATACCCTGTGCCAGTAGCCACCCCTGCACACGCGGAGCCCACAAACTGCCCAGCCAGGGGCCCACAAGTCCTGCGACTCGTAAGACAAACGCCATCAGATTTCACTTATATGAGCAATCTAAACAAAACAAAACAAGAAACAAAACAGAAATAAACTCATAGACAGAGGACAAATTGACTGTCACCAGATGGGAGGAGGGTGGGGGGCTGGGTGACAAAGGTGAAGAGATTAAGTGCATGTTGCCAGTTGTAAGAATAGTCAGGGGGCTGTACAGGACAGGGTAGGGAATACAGTGATCATATTGTACCTAATAACTATGTATGATGCCAATGGCTCCTAGACTTAGCCTGGTGATCACTTCACATGGTATATAAAACGTGAAATCATTATGTTGTACACCCGAAACTAATATAATATTGGAACTATAATTTAAAGATAAATGTAAAAAATGAATGAATGGTTTTAGTAACTGGCAGTGTTGGCAATTGCAAAAAGTGAACTTGTAGGAAGTACAATTAGGTGCTAAATGCTATTCTAATCACTTGCCCTGATTAACTCATTTAGCCCTGACAACGGTTCAACCAACTGTGGACTATCAGTGCTTCTCCTTGTTTTCAGGTGAACCGCCTGAGGCACAGAGTGTAAGTAACTTGCCCCAGTGCACAAGCTGCAAGTGCAAGCTGGCCCGAGTTCCTGATCGGACCACCTACACTCATTGCTCATAATCATGGGCAGGTAACCTGCCTCCTTTCACCCTTCGGGTCAAAGGGTGAAAGCAGATCTGGTTCAGTAGACACCCTATTTAGAAACGAGGTACTGTCTGGAGTGCGAGGCTTTGTTTATTTGGTTTTAGGCAGGGACTTGACAGAGTACTTGATCCAGCCCCAGAAGCCACTGAGAAGTAGTTTGCTTTCCGAACTGGGCAGGAGCGCGCTGTAGACACACGCTTTGCTCATTGTGCACCTGGCAGCGCGCAGGGCTGGCTGCGCATCGCACGGGGTGTCTGTCACCAGCACATCTTCTGCTGCATGATAGGATGATGGGCAGCCTCCAGCTTCGGTAATGATGTCCTGCTGGGACTGGGCCTCACCTGATGCCAACAGAGAGGGCCACCTGAACCTGCCATGGGGGGATTTTCAGGAAGAACCAAAGCACGTCCTTCCCTAGTGTCTTATCTTACGTGTGATTCGATTTTAAAGAGCCGGATTTACAATTGATATTTTCCTTGGTCATAGCTCAAACGTTTTTTTCCTTTTCAGCTGTGAGCTCCAGCGAAGGGAAGGAGTCCTATCTGATTATGGACCCGTAAGGTCTAAGAACCTAAACCGGAACAGCGATTTGCGCGTTTTGTGAGAGACAGCTACATAGGGGAAATCCAGGAGCCCCATTTCCTCAGAGCCAAACCTATCTTCCTGGGGTACCTTCCTTCCCGTCCTCAGTAATGACTGGGAGCCATTTCCATTCCCCAGGAGAAGGGGAGAGAAACCTACCCTGTTGAATGCTTACCTCAATGTGCCATGTGAAGTACTTTCGAAACAGTGTCTCACTTATTCCTCACAGAATCATTTACTTAATCTTCATAGAAGACTTCCTACCCCAACCCCCACCCCGAGTTATTTTATGTATTGTACAGACTCAGAGAGGTTAAGCAACTTATCCAAGGACTTACAGCTAAACAGTGAAACCAGCACTCAAATTCAAGTCTTTTCTTTTTTTTTTTTTTTTTTTTACCACATCCCTACCACCCTTGTAGGTCTTCTCAAATCTCTGTCCAGAAAATGATTAGCCACATCCCACCTCTCCAATCCCCCATGTTCCCTGTGCGCGCGTGTGTGCGCACGCGCGCACACACACACACACACACACACTCACACACACACACGCCAAACACAAGGTAGTTGTTTAAATTAAAGCTTGTTGAGGGAAAGGATAAATGGGTATCTTCTTCAGTTAACATTTACTTTGCCATGAACTTCTCTGTGAATACCCATATCAGGCTATTCATTCATTCTCCAATTCCTAATACCTCTCCCAAATATTAATCTAAGCCACAAAATTACTTTCATGTAGGGTTTCAATGGACTTGGACTGATTTTTTCTTTTCCACCTCCTTCTCTGTCCCAAAGCTGCATCTTTGGTATTAACCTGCTTTGTTCCCACTATTCAAGTCAATGCTGACAGGAATGTTGACCTGGTCAACCTCCAAATCTGCAGGCCCAGAAACAGATTATGAAATAAGGATGTAAGACAGTTGTGATGTTATTAATACCCAATGAATGGAATTCTTAACACACACACTGTTGGTCAACCATCATGGAGTATCACTCATGCACTTTGGACATACAGAAACGTCAGGTATAACACATTCACCATTGAGGATCCCCAAATTTGTCTGAAGCCATAGCAAACCTCAATATCCATCTTCTTCTGTTACATATGCTGTATCTACTCTTTCATTTGGAGTGATTGATAAAAGTAATTCAGAGATTGGTATGCTCAAAATTCCATTGTTGTCCATCCTAAAGTGTTCTCTAAGTTTAGTATTTCCAAAACAAAGTTTCTGCAGAATAAAGGGAAAATAAGGGGGGAAAATTCCCCTTCAAAATAAAGGAGAAAAAATTCCTTTGCTCATGGCCCTGTTTAACTATGAACCAGGATTATTTCTTTGTGAGAAGGTAGACATGACAGATAGTTAAAGCTGATGTACACTATAGTAATTCAGCTATGACTGCCTCATAAATTCTTGGGTTGTTGAGACTTAAAAAAAAGGTGAAAATAAAGAGAAAAATTTACCTGACTCACATTTTCTAGGAGTATATATCTCCACATACTAATTAAAAAATAGAATGGCTTTGGGTCATCCAATCATTATATACTGATTATTGGGTAAATGCAATTGTCAAACGGTGCTTTAGAATTGAGGTGATCCTATCTCACTGTCATCCTCTGAGAAGAGTGCATTTCAGGGAAAATTACCAAATGACAACGAAGAAGTCTAGGATCGAACTTATTCCCATTTGATCAAAGCTAAAGCTGGGACTTGGGAAGCTAGAAAAAGCTCATTTTGCCCACCATGCTGCCTGAACAGCAACAACAAAGGACCATAGTCAAGCTATAGTACATTTAAAAGTGTGCTCAATTTTCCTTAAATTTGTCCATTTGTTCTTTCATTTATTCAACAAACTTGTTCAACGCCACGTAAGGCACTTTTCTAGGTGCTGGAGGTAGAGCAAGGAACAACACAAAGTCCCTGCCCTGATTGTACTTAATTAAACACACACACAAGATATAGGATATGGCATACAAAATAATTATATATCCCATTAACATATGATATAATTGTATATAATTTACTAACACACACATATATAATCTCGGTAATAAATGCCATGGAAAAATGTACAATAGGGTAAAGAGGATGGGGACAGAAGTATGGGGTGTCACTCTTTCACACTGGTGGTGTCAGGGAAAGCCACTGTGATCAGGTGACATTTGAGCAGGAACCTGAAGGAAGGGAGGAGTCACGCTGACCCCTTGGGGAAGATGGTTCGAGGCAGAAGCTACAGGGGCAGAGTCTTTGAGGTAGGAACAGGTGCAGCGTGAAGGAGCAGCAGTAGTGAGGAGGCCCTGAAGCTGGGTCAGAATGAGCACAGGAAAGAGAGTGTCAGCCGATGAGGGCAAGGAGGAAATGGGGTCAAACCATGCAGCACATTGTGAGCTAGTGTAAGAATTCTAGCTTTTACCCTAAAGGAGCTGAGAAGCATTCAAGGGTTATTAACTGAGGCCTGACATGACCCGATCTACCAGAAAACAAAACAAAACAAAACAAAACAAAACAAAACAAAACAGAAACCCTGACTGCTAAGTAGGAAACAAGCCCAAGGGCAGTAAAAGCAGGAGGTAGGGGGCCATTTAGGAATGTTTTATAATAGTTCAGGTAAGAGATAATGTAAAATGCTGCTGATAAGTCAAGTAAGGTAAGTACCAAACATTGACCACTGGGATTTAGCCATGGGGAAGCCCTGGTGATGTGATCAAGAGCAGTTTCAAGGGGGAGGAGAAGATCAAAGCCTGACTAGAGTGAGTTCAAGAGAAGATGGGAAAAGAGGAGTATGGACACTGTTTAAAGGCAGAGGAATGGGAGGAAACAAAAGGGGAATTTGAGGCCTAAAGGGTAGGCCTTTACAATGGGAGAAATAGGGGCTGTTTGTATGCTGAGGAGAGTAATACACTAGAGATGGAAAATGTGATGTCATGAGAACCCAAGGAGGTAGAGGCTGGAGAGATGTAAGGGAGACAAATCTTCTGTACTACTGGAGGGGCAGAAGTTAGATAGGCACCCTCATTGAGGGTTCACAGTTGTGGGAGAAAAGACAATGTAGGCAGGTGGACAGGTAGATGTGATAGAAATTTGAAGAAGCCTCTTCTGATCATCTACTTTCTCAATGGAGTAGAAAGTGAGGTCACATGCACACAGAATCCACAGAAGGTGAAGATTGAGAAAGATGGGGAAGCCGGGATGGTTCAGTGGGTTAAGCACTGACTTTGCAGCCCTGGGGACTGAGGATCGAATCCTGGCCCTGGCCCGTGCGGACCCATATGCTGAACTGGGGAGTGCCTACAGTTCAGTTCTCACCGAGGTCAGACCCTGGCCCGGTTCCTGCCCTGTGCACCCCCGTGCCCACCTGTGGAATGAAACTATGTGGAAAAACCAATGATGTGCAACTATGGAGACTGTTCTGGGCCCTCCCCCTTTTCTCTGTCTCTGTCTCTGTATCTCTCTCTATGTAAAAAACAGTAAAAATAAATCTTAAAAAAAAAAATGAGGGGAAGCCGGGATGGCTCAGTGGGTTAGGCGCTCACTTTGCATCGCCGGGGACCGAGGATCGAATTCCGGCCCCGGCCGGTGCGGAACCATGTGCTGAACTGGGAGCTCCCCCAGTTCAGTTCTCTCTCTGTCTCTGTCTCTGTATCTCTCTCTTTGTCAAAAATAAAAATAAATAAATAAAAATATAAAAAAAAAATGAGAAAGATAATTTGGAGATTTCCAGAGAGAAGAGAAATTGTGAATAGTCTCCTAAGAGAGCAAAAGGATAAAGGGACAACAGATGTCCAGGCACATCTTCCTCAACCTTCAAAGCCAACAAGAGTGGGTCAAGTTCTCATGTAGCATCATTCTGACTTCCTCTTCTGCTTCTCTCTTCTACATTTAAGGACACTTGTGGTTACATTGGGCCCACCTGGATAATCTCGGATAATCTCTCCATTTACTGTCAGCTGACTAGCAATCTTAAGTACCCCTCTGCCATGTAATGCAATACATTCACAGATTTAGACCTTGTAGTGAAGACATCGTGCGTGGGGCAAGGGTGTCATTGTTCTACCTACACAGGAGGAGTATGGTTGTTAGTAAAGACAAGGTCTCTGTATCACCATGGGGGTAGGTGGCTATGGTAGGGTAGAAGCCAAGACCAAGAGAGAAGGGTCAGGGAACGACCGGCTAGGACACTGGAAAGAGTATTCACAAGAATATTGAAACCAGCAAGAATTAAATAGAAATAGTATTAAAGAAAATGATAGTTAATGAGGAAATAAAAATCATCATAACATGTAGAGTAATAAGCAGAGTATAAAGTAATTTTCATTGACAAACTGTTGGGTGAGAGGTGGTATTAGAAATAGATGTAGATGAAGTTGGAGTCAAGGGAGAAGAGATTTTCTGAGTTCTGCTTTTCTAGAATATTTATAAAAGATAATCAAAACACAGTGAATTCTGAAAATGTAGAATTTCCTTATTGTGTGTGTCAAGGTGAGCTATGTAGCCATAATTATTTTAAATTGTTTAAAACTTTTAAACATCTATTATCTTCATATATACTTAGCTGTGAGATGGAAACAGGTAAGCCATATTGTCTTTCTTTCATAGTTTGGATAATAAAATATTAATTAATAGCAAACAAGTAGGAACACTAGAGCTATCCTATGTTCATTCAATGACTTAGCTGAGTTATTGGAGACATTGTGGAAAATACAACAAAATACATGTATATTATAGTTTCTTTCCTTCAAGAGACTAGGCTGTTGGGTCAAAAATCTCTTTGAGAAGCTGATGAAAAATAAATTTTTTTGTCCCTAAAAAGGTACATGGACACATAAAAAATTTACTTACAATTTCATGACACCTTCAGTTTCCCTAAGGTCCTAGGGCATACATATATCTCAGGATAAGAACCTCTTTTCTAAATGCTGAGATAAGACTATACATGAGAAATAGACTAAGCATGTAAGTCACAAGAAAAGGTATAATTAGGTGCCTAATGAATAGTACAGAAAATAGTAGTTATGAGTCATGAACAGCAATACGTCAGTGAACTTGGAAATAATTGTGGAAAACTGCACAGAATCTTGAAGAATTGAGATGATTGCATGAAAAGGAGGAGAGGTAGAATTACACGTAGGAAGAGGGAGAGGAAAGAAATTAGAAATTAGCTTGAGCTATTTGGGACACAGTGAACAGACCAGTCTAACAATCTGTGAAATGTAGGCAAAATGATTTCTAAGGTGTATGTGTGAAAAATAATTATAACTTTTGGTGAAAGGATTCCCCACAAAACATTATTAATATGAGAGATGGGTTTGTCTCAGGATGAACAGTGCATAAGATTATTATTTTGATTGATTCAGTAGGGATTTCTAAATGTGTGCAAAACTTTTAAAAGGTTTTTCTACATTTAAAAGAATATATTGAAGCAGAAAAAAATAAGTTTCTCATATTCTGAGTGAGAAGGTTCTTACAAGATCATGTAAGAGGTATTTAAATATTTTTTTCTGTAATCTTTATGTATTTTCTAAATGTCCTTAGTGTCTTCTGAAAAACTGATTTGTGAAGATAAAACAAAGGTCCTTTTTAAATAACTGGGACTGGGGAAGCTGGAATGGCTCAGTGGGTTAAGCACTCACTTTGCAGCCCTGGGGACTGAGGATCGAATCCTGGCCCCGGCCCGTGCGGACCCATATGCTGACGTAGGGAGTGCCCCCAGTTCAGTTCTCACTGGGGCGAGACCCCGGCCCCGTTCTGGCCCTGTGCAGCTCCACCCACCTGTGGAGTAAAACGATGTGGAAAAACCAATGATGTGCAACTATGGAGACTGTTCTGGGCCCTCCCCCTTCTCTCTATCTCTGCCTCTGTATCTCTCTCTCTCTCTGTTAAAAACAATAAAAATAAATCTTAAAAAAAAATAACTGGGATAAATAATGCCTCTATTACTTCAAGAGTGGGTATGAGATCCCAAACTCATCTTCTAACCCTTTCCCCCCACCCCAATTTTCTTTTGCTTTCTACAAAATATGAGTTATCACATGAAGGAAAGTGAGTACTTTGATAGCATTTAGAGAAAGAGTCAAATGTTTAGCAGTTCTAAGAGGGACCTTTATAGCAATTATAGGTCTACTTCAAAAAACAAGAAAAGTGTCAAATGAAAATTTAACTTTACACCTAAAGGAACTAGAAAAACAAGAAAAAGCAAATCCCAAAGTTAGTATTATAGAAGAAACAAAATAATGAATATCAGAGTGGAAGTAAATTAAAAAATAGACTAAAGAAGCAATAGAAAAGATCAATGAAACTAAGAACTGGTTCTTTGGAAAGAGAAACAAAACTGATAAACACTTAGACAGCCAGAATCATCAAGAAACAGAGAGGGCTAAAATAAATGAAATCATAAATGGAAGAGGAGAAGTTACAACCAGTAGCACAGAAATATGAAGGGTCATACATGAGCACTATGAACAGTCATAGGTCAACAAATTAGAAAATCGAGAAGACATGGATAAATTCTTAGGAACATACAATTTTCCAAGACTGAATCAGGAAAATACAAAAAATCTGAACAGACCATTACTAGTAATAAAATTGAATTAGTAATCAAAAGACTCCCAAGAAACACAAGTCTAGGACCAGATGGCTTCACAAGTGAATTGTACCAAGTATTTAAAAAAGAATTAATAACTGTTCTTCTCAAATTATTAAAAAAAAAAATTAAGAGGAAGGAATACTTCCAAATGCAGTGTAATACCCTGATACCAAAACCAGAAAAAGGCATTATGAAAAAAGAAAATTACTGACCAGTATCCCTGATGAACACAGATGCAAAAATTCTCAACAAAATGTTAGCAAACCAGTTCAATAATTATGTTAAGAAGTTCATATGTCATGACTAAATGAAATTTATTGCAGGGAAGCAAGGATGCTTTGAGATTCACAAATGTATCAATGTAATATACCATGTTAACAAAACAAAGGATAAAAAATCATGATAATCTCAATAGATTCAGAAAAAGCATTTTACAAAATATAACATCCATATGATACTCTCAACAAAGTAGGAGTAGAAGGAACATATCTCCACATAATAAAAGCCGTATATGTGAAAAAGCTTAAAGCTTTTCTTCTAAGATCACAATCAAGACAAAGATGCTTACTGTCACCACTTTTATTCAAGATAGTATCAGAGGTCCTAGCTGAAGCAATAAGACAAGAAAAATAAATAAATGATACTCAACTGGTAAAGAAAGAAGTAAGCTGTCATCTGTTTGCAGATGACATGATACTGTATATAGAAGACCTTAAAGACACCCCCCCAAAAATGGTTAGAACTAATAAATGAATTCAGTAGAGTAGCAAGATACAAAATTAATGTACAGATTTAGTGGATTTCTATCTACTAATAATGAACTACTAGAAAGAAAATGTAAGAAAACAAGTCCATTTACAATTGCATAACAAATTTCTAGGAATAAATTTAACCAAGAAGGCAAATGATTTGTACTCTAAAAACTATAAGATGGTGATGCATGAAGTTGAAAACAACAAAAAACAAATGGAAGCATATGTCACATACATGGATCAGAAGAATTAACACCATTAAAATGTTCATGTTACTTGAATCAATCTACAGATTTGATGCAATCCCTATCAAATGCCAATGACAGTTTTCACAGAACTAGAACAAGTAATCCTAAATTTTATATGGAGCAACAACAAAAACAAAACAAACAAACAAACAAAACATTGTATAGCCAAAACAATCTTTAAAAAGAACAAAGCTTTATATTATGCTCCCTGATTTCAAACTATACTACAAAGCTATACTAAATAACATGGCATTGGTACAAAAACAGACACATGGACCAATAGAACAGAATAAAAAGCCCCCAAATTAACCATGCTTATATGGTCAATAAATTTACAGCAAAACAGGCAGGAATATATAATTGGGAAAAGACAGTCTTTAGTAAATGTTGTTGAGAAAACTAGACAAATATTTGTCAAAAAAAGAGGAAGAAGCTGGATCACTTTCTTACACCATATTAAAAAGAAACTCAAAGTAGATTAAATATTTAAATGAAAGACCCAAAGCCATAAAACTCTTAGAAGCATAGTCAGTAAAGTCATATATATATCTGATGTTAAAGACTTTACTTTAAAAGTATATATATATATATATATATATATATATATATCTGATGTTAAAGACTTTACTGACTATGCTTCTTCTAGGAGTTTTATAGGAGATATATAGCTTCAGGCAAGGACAATAAAAGCAAAAATAAACAAATGGGACTATAGCAAATTAAAAAATCTTTTGCACAGTGAAGAAAACTATCAATAAAACAAAAAGACAACCCATTTAATGGGAAAAGATATTTGCAGATGATATATGGAAAATATATATTATTATAAATAACTCTAGCTGGAAATAAAAAAATTCTGATTAAAAAATGGACAGAGAATCTCAATAGTCATTTCTCTGAAGAAAACATACAGATGTATAGAAGACATGTGAAAAGATGTTCAATATTATTAATCATCAGGGAAATGCAAATCAAAACCACAATGCAACAGCACTTCACCTGTCAGAATGGCTATCATCACAAAGACAACAAAGAACAAGTGTTGAAGAGTATGTGGAAAAAAGGGAACTCTTGTGCACTGTTGGTGGGATTATAAACTGGTACAGCCACTATGGAAAATATTGTGGAATCTTCTCAAAAATTAAAAATGTAGCTACCATATGACCTAGCAATTCCATTTCTGAGTCTTTAGCCAAAGAAAATGAGAGCACTAATTCAAAAAGACATATGCACACCAATGTGCATTGTAGCATTACTTACAATTGCCAAAATTTGGAAGCAACCTAGGTGTTCAACGATAGCTGAATGAATCAAGATGTGGTATAAGTATATAATGGAATGTTACTTGGCCATAAAAAAAAAAAAAGATATCTGGCCCTTTGTGACAATATGGACGAACCTATAAGGCATTATTATGCTAAGTAAAATTAAATCAGACGTAGAAAGACAAATACCATATGATTTCATTTATATGTGAAATCTAAAAATAAAACAAAATAAATGAGCAAACAAAACAAAACAGAAACAGATTCATAGATACAGAGAATGCATTGATGGTTGCCAGAGGGATGGTGGGGAGAATGGATGAAAAAGATGAAAGGAAATAGCTACAAATTTCCAGTTATAAAATAAATAAGTCACAGGGATGTAATGTACAACATAGGGAAAATAGTCAATAATACTGTAATAACTTTCTATGGTGACAGATGGTTACTAGACTTATTGTGGTGATCACGTTATAAAGCATATAAATGTTGAATCACCGTGTTGTACACCTGAAACTAATACGATATTGTATGTCAACTATACTTTAATAAAAAAAATGTTTGAAGAACACTTACTATCAAATGGAAAACAGATGAATGGTGATAAGTAATTCTATCTATAGCCCCGAGTTGCCACATTGGAATCTAAATCTGAGACATTACAGGGAAAATTCTGTGCACGACTCATCAAAGAGTTGAATTATACCAAAATGAGATCCAGGTTAGGAATGTGGAGCCTGGAGAAACCTCCTAAAGAAGATTTTTCTGAACTAAATTCCCCTTGGCAATAAAGCCATAGAGTAATTATGAGTATCACAGAGTCATAGAATGTTAGAACTGGAAAGCATCTAATATTCTCAAGTCGGACTCCTTAACTGACACTTGCATTTCCTCTCCAACATGCCAGGTTCTTCTCTGAGTAAGCATATCTGAGGCAGGCCAAGTCAGCGGTGTGCTAGAAAATGCTTAACCACTGTATCCCCAAAGGAAAAAGGAAAGACTGACTTGTGGCATTTGCTAATTTCCGTAGTGTAAATACTTCCACCATGGCTTATTCGAGCTACACATGACATTACCATTATGTAGTATTTCTACCATGTAGATACCACAAAAGTAAATAACATCAGGAGCATAAGTAACAGTAAACCATAGTAAAATATTAGCAAGTGATGAATTTTCAATATTTTTATCTTTTTAAGAATATAAGTTGGGATGCCAACATAGCTCAATGGTTGAGCACTTGCCTTGCAATCTCTAGGTCCCAGGTTTGGTTCCCATGCAAACTCACATGCAGAACTGTGACACACCTGGTAACTGCTGGGATGGCACATCAGGGAAGGTTCTTACCTCCCATGTGGGAGGCCCCCAGTTTGGTTTCTAGCCCACGTGGCCCCATATTCACCTGTGGGGAACGAAACTGTGCCACAACTGATGATGTACAACTATGGAGACTGCTCTCTCTCACTCTCTCCCCTTCTCTCAAACAATAATTATAATGTTCCAGGATTTAGCTTACAATAATGGCTGTACCAAATAAATGGGCTCTTGGGAGTCAGTACAAGCTAGCTCTGAAAAATGACCTAGGCCCACCCTCCCCAAGGACTATCAGCAGGCCCTGATCCACGTAACTCCCTATCTCACCATCCAAGCACTCAGGGCTTTTAAGCGAGGCCTGTCTTTTTTGCTTCACTCTCATTTCCCTGCAGCTTCTTCCAACCAAAAACACCATACACAACAATGTATCAGGAGATATAGAGAGGGATATTAAAGAATGAGGAGATACATAGATAGAAAATTTTATAAACTTGAGGCAGGATAGACTTCTTAAGCATGACATGGAATCCAGGAATCATGAAAAAGATAATAAAATTGATTTAATAATTTTAAAGCCCTTTTATAAGAAAATATTTTATTATTAACAATTGCAAGGAATATTATAGAATGGGAGAAACTATTAGTAATATATCTAATGAGTTAGCAGCCATACTCTATATAGAAGTTCTTAGAAATAAAAAGATAAGAAACCCAATGGGAAAATGGGTTAAGGATATGAACAGATAATTAATAGAACCATAAATATCAGCAAATATATGAACAGATGCTCAGAGAAATCACAATAAAGTGATGAGGTATCTTTTTACCTAACAGATTAGGTAATATTAACATATTTAATAACCTCAGTGTTGGGAAAGCTGTGGGAAAACAAGCATTCATACAGTATTGATAGAAGTGTGAATCCATGAAACCTATTCAAAGAAACAATTTCTAAAAATTAATAAATAAATGAAAATGCACGTGCCCCTTGTCCCAACAATTTTGTTACAAATTTATTTAAATTAAAAAAAAAGAGTTAATATATATTTACAAAATTGTCACAGCATGGTTTTAGCTGTACGATATTAGAAACATTTCCTAATCAAGTACTAGTTAGAAACCTAAGGTGTGGCCCTACACTGCACCGCCTGGCTATTAAATTGTTAAAGATCTGGGTGTGTAAATATTAATGCTCTCCAAGATATTTCATTAAGTGGAAAAAAAATGCCAAGTGTAGTGTTTAGAGTTACTCCATTTACTTAAATTTTAAAGAATACATGTATATATGTTTATATAATTATATCTTTTTCTGCAAAGAAATAAAAGAAATTGTTAACAGGCATTATGTTTGGGTAGAAAGACTAGAGGTTAGAAAATAAAAGATATTCATTTTCAATCATTTTATATTTAAGAAAATACTGGGAAGCTGGGATGGCTCAGTGGTTGAGTGATTGTCTTGCAGTCCCAGGGTTCAAGGATTGAATCCTGGTGCTGGCCCTCAGTTTGGTTCACACTGGTTGGGCTCTTGCCCTGGGCATGAGGCCCTCAGCCAGTTCTTGCCCCGTGCAGCCTCATCCCCACCTGTGGGAAAACAAGTGATATGCAACTATGGAGACTGCTCTGGGCCCTCCCCCTTCTCTCTGTCTCTCTCTGTGTCAAAAACAATAAAAACAAATCTTAAAAAACAAAAACAAGGTTCCTGCATCACTTTTGTTTAAAAATAAACTTTTTTTTTTTTTCCAGAAATAAATGGGTGTCTTAGTTTTGGCTCTTGAGAAACTGACCCTCAGACAAGGATTAATGTGAGAATTTGTTTGGGAGGTGAACCTAAGAAACATGAATAAGGATGAAGGAAGGGAAACCGGAAAGGGAAGGACAGCAATCAGGAGTGTGTTCTCAGCCGGGTTACCACTGTGGGCAGATGGAAAATCTTATGCAGAGGCAGTGTGAAGCTCGTACCTCAGTACTAACCCACCAAGGGCAAAGAGGATGAGGTGTGCATCCATTAACTCCTGTGGGTCATGGATCGAAGTCTGCTCTGGGTGTTTGTTTCATGAGTCACACACAGACAGAGCAAACTCTGGTGGATGTGGGAAGCCTCAGGTACAGAGGTGGGACAGGCTGCACGGTAGGTGGAGGGTATGTGTGTGTGTGTGGGGGGGGGGGGCATTAGGTGCATCTGCTACAGAGAACATAGCCACAGTGCCAGATCATAATACTAAACAAAATGTGCGTATTTACTGACCTAGCAAGTCCAAGTCTAGTAATCTCCCTCCTGATATAGTAACAGACCGGGGCCCTGATCACCAATTCAGGAAGACAGAGGTCATTGCAGAATTGTTTAGAATATAGTACATCCAAAACAGAAGAACAATGTGAATGCCAATCAGTAGGGAACTGGTTAAGCACAGTGTGGTATATCTTACATATGAAGCCAAGAAAAAGAATGAGATAGACCTTATTAACTTTCATGAAAAAAAAAAATCTCTGAGACATAATCCCATTGTGTAACAAAGTGTAGATAGAGCAGGATCTCATTTTTGCAAAAGGAAAGACAAAACAAGCAGGTAAAACACACACAAACTCCCAGTCCAACGTGTGTGCATTCATGCGTGAGCAGGAAAAGGTCAGGTAAGAGAAGCAAGTTGCAGGTGTTATTGCATGTAAAGCATACATTATTGTATGTTTTACTGTATTATTATATGTTTTAATTTACTAGAAGAACGCACATTATATTCAAAGGGGGCTAGAAATAGTAGCAACCCCTTGGATCAGGGGTCTCCAAACTACAGCCCGTGGGCCGGATGTGGCCCGCAAGGCCTTCTCATCCGGCCTGTGGAGATCTTTTTATCTGAATAAAATAATATTAAATAAATAACTAAAAACAACATCGATGTTTTGATTCTTTTTTATTTGGACCTTGAGTGTGTAGTCGGCCCCCAAACTGCTGTTTGATAGTTAATGCGGCCCATGGGCTGAAAAGTTTGGAGACACCTGCCTTAGATTATAGCAGAGACTGAGATAATACAGTAGATTCTCAGTTAACTGTATTCAAACAACTAGTACAAAAAATATCTTTAATTTTTTTACCGGTTGCTTGAGAGTTTTGCTGGTTGCTCAAGTGTGTTGGGTACACTTCTCCAGCATCTGCCAATCCCCATGGATGGCTGTTCACTGAGAATCTACTGTACATGTAAAATGTGGAACATAGCACATACCATCTTCAATAAATAACTGAATGATTGTTGTTAAAGGAGATGGCTTTCGATGGCATGAAGAATCCTTGGGTATGAAGTACATCAGACCTTCTCCTCCTTCCATGTCACTGTTCGCCCACTTACTTGATGACTGTCACTGAAGGACACCTACCAGCCAGGCGTGAGAGATGCAGCGGGAAGGAGGACCAACTCATACCTCATGGCCTCACACCACTGGGGCAGATAGTGATCAAATAAGCATGCAACACGGTAAGTGGTAATAAAGACTCTGCAGAAAAATAAATTAGGGTAGAGGGGATAGGAGTGTTGCTATTGTTTACAGGTGGTCTCTCAAAAAGTGACATTTGAGCAGAGATTTGAAGCAGGAAAGAAACCTGTGCATATGTGAGGATAGGCTATCTAAGAAGAGGAAAGAGCAAATGCCCAGGCCCTGAGGCAGGAGTGTGCTTGATCTAATTGAGGACCAGCCAAGAATCCAGTGTGGCTGGAGCAGATGGGCAAGAGGGAAGTGGGGAGCTGGGGGCTGAGGTTCAGCAGGCAGCAGGTTCTCACAGCGTGTGGGCCTGGGTGGGCTTTGGCAAGGTAGGAGAGTTTTACTGAGTGAGACGTAAGATGATTGGGGGAGGGGGGCATTAAGCTGGGCTTGATGTTTTAACATCACTGTGCAAAATGGATTGAGAGAGAGGGGAATGTGGGGAGCTTTACAATAGTAGAAGCAAGATCAAGGATGTGGAGAAAGCAGGGAGGGGATGATGTGAAAACAAGTTAAATGGTGAAACCAGTAGAGCCTGGTAATTAATTAGGTGTAAAGTATAAAGAAGAGGGAAGAGGAGGAGAAGAAAGGGAGGAGGAGGAGGAAGGAAGAAGAAAAAGAGAGTCAAGACTGAGGCTGAGATGAGATTGAAATGACTGTAGGGACACCTACGAAAAGGTCTTGAGAGAAAGTGCTGCCAAGGATGGAGCTTCCAGCCTCTTGCCCAACCACATCCCCCTCTACCTGTTACATATTGGAATTCTTCAATTGTACTGAATTGTTGACTTTCCCAGAATGTCCTGGCCCTACTTGGCTGCCTAGAGAACTCCTAATCATTCCTCAAAACTCAGCTCCAGCATCACCATGTCTGGGTAGCTTGTGCTACAGCTCAAAGGAACCGTTTACTCTCCTGCATCCCTCTGGGCCTTGTGCACAATCTAATGCACTGCTTCCCAACCAGTGTTGAACAGCACATGGTGTGTTGCAAATAGTTGTGGGTGTCCCCTTAGGCCTCAAGGTGTCCACATTTGGGCCTAGAGAAGCTGGAGCTTCAGGTCAGTTCCTCCAACCATGAACAGCACCTTCATTGACCTTCGAGTACCACATACATACTGTTACTTTTTTGCATACACCATGTGCCCTGCAGGGGGGTGGGGAGATGCACTATGCTAATTGCATAAGATGCTAAATGGGAACTATTTTAGTCTCAGTGTCAACTGAGGCCCCAAAGCAATTGAGGAAACATGCCAAAGTGAGCTGCAAGATTTGCAAAAAGTGCTCATGAAAACTAGTTTTATACTCTCAGCCACCCACCCACCTCCAGTCTATAAAAGATGACAGAGTGGCCGAGAAAAGAACTGAAGTTTACAGCAGAGAAATTTTGGAGAGAAAGCCAAGCTGGGTTCTCACCTGGAAGAAGGGGATGACTTTGCCTAACTCAAACCCATGCCTAGGGGCTTTGAGGAAGGACGGGGAGGGGTAGCCCGTGTCCCCTGAAGCTCAGGACACCTGGGCTGGAGTCTGGCTGAGGAGTCTAGAGGGGAGAGCCCGACGACCATCTGCTCTGATGGCAAAGCCAGGGGAGGGAGGTCGCTGCTTTGGGATCAGCTTGCACTCAGAGTAGGGGACAGAGGACTCACAACATCTCTGGAGGGTTAGATGAGGGCCATTCAGTGGAAAGAGGGAGCAAAGGGGCCGAGGAGAAGAATAGAGAGGATTTCAGATTCCCCAGAGCTGAGAAAGAAGGGGAACGTGAGCAGCCAGAGGAGATGCAGGCAAAACACGTAGGAGCTGCTGTGGAGACATCTCCAGGACCGAGGCCAAGCTGGGAGGGGGAGGGGGAGGGCTGGGAGGACCTGTGAAGGCCTGTGCAAGAAAGAAGCTGCTGGAACCCTAGTGGCCCAGAGGGTGCAAACCCACTGTTGTGTGTAGTCCAGTAAGACCCTCTTGGCTCCCTGACTTTGCTTCTCCTCCTCCCGCCTGACCAATGCTGGAGCAGAGTCACAGCATTTGGCCACACTCAGCCCCCAACTTAGCCCTGGGGGCTTCTGGGCAAGTCCGGTAGCCACTGGAACCCAACACGAGTTACCTTCAGCTGCAAATGGACCTGTATCCTAGTACTCCTTACAAAAATCATCATTCGGACTTTCCTGCTCTACATACAAGAGTCTCAAACATCTCTCTTCCGAAGCTCACCACGCTACACCACTGCTAGTTTCCTGTCACCACATGAAACAATAGTTCTACCTGCACTAGCTGAATTTTACATCCCTTCTTCAACATCTTCACGCGTGGCCACTTAGTTTCCTGTATTGTGTGATACAGACATCAGTCGTCACAGTCAAGGGGGAACGAGAACGCTGTGAGCATCACCAAAGAAACGCTGTGCGTTTCAATAGAAGGGGAACAGCGGAGCTCCCTTGGAAACAATGTGAGGCTTCCAGTGGCTGCTGGCTCTCAGCTCTAGGCCGTGGGCACTGCAGTGCTCCCTGGACCCAGCCTCGGAGCTGGGACTTGCTTTAGCCACGGGAGGAGTGTGAGAGCACCAGGCTCAGTGTTGTGCTCTATTCAGCCCCGGCACTCTAGGCCTTTCCTGCCTCTTTGCTTATTCCTGGCTCTGTGTCCTGTGTCATCAAGTTGCCTGCCTCTGCTTCCTGACTTCCTGGACTCTTGGTCTTACTTTCCCAGGCCTATAATACCTGTCTGATGCCAACTCTCCTGGGCTCTGCCTATCCCACGCCAAAGCCCTGGGCCCAGCCTGCTCTCACTGTGGCTCACCTGAGCTATAGCAGCAGTCACTAACCTTTTTGACACCAGGGACTGGTTTCATGGAAGACATTTTTTCCATGGACAGGGGTTTTGCGGGGAGTGAAGAGTGTGGGGGAATGATATTAGGACGATTCAAGCACCAGATGCAGCTTAATTGTCACCACTCATTGATAGGGTTTTATATGAGTCTGCAGACAACTGATTTATGATGGTCTCTGTGCAGTGAAACCTCTCTGCTGATGTTACTCTGTATTTGCAGCCACTCCCCAGTGCTAGCATCACTGCCTCAGCCCCACCTCAGATCATCAGGCCTTCGATTCTCATAGAAGTGCACAACCTAGATCCCTCACATGTACATTTCACACTAGGGATCGTGCTCCTATGAGAATTTAATGTCACCACTGATGTGACAGAGGCGGAGCTCAGATAGTAATTCGAGTGATGGGGAGTGGCTGTAAATATAGGTGAAGCTTCACTTGTTCAGCTGATGCTCACCTCCTGCTGAGCGGCCTGGTTCCTAACAGGCTCCAGGGGTTGGGGGCCCCTGACCTATAGGCTCTGGTCCCGGATCTTTCTGGCCACCCCTGTCCAGTTGCAACCCAACCCTGGTGTGGTCTTGTTGGATTATTAAGGTCATTGTGTTTTTATTGGAAAAGATGGGGACAAAGGGCATGTGAAAAACCATGTGATAGCAAATATCATCTGAGCAGATCTGGAAAAAAGGTGTTTCTGAAGAACTCGTAGAAAGCCTTTGGGTTGGGGTTGGCTGTCTGTCTCCAGCTAGGTCACACCATCATGACTGACTATGCCGTTATTTGGAGACTCCATAAAGACTACAAATGAAAAAAAAAAAAGGTCTAATGAAGTATGGCTCATCTTGATAAAACTCTGAAATAAAACATGCATAGAATTTTGTTGTTTGGTCTGGCAGACAATTTGCTTCAAAATTACTAAAATAATCATAAACAAAAACCCTGTGCCCTGAATCTTTGAGCCCTGTACATGAAATGCTCTTAATCAGGTCCATAGGTTGTTGGCAAGGGGGCCATTACTCGCAGCGTGTGAATGATGTGTCAGATGATGTGCAGGCAGACAAGGTCGTATTTGCTGTGTTCTCCCTCAGCAGATGAGCCACCAAGATTCCTTCACTTTCTCATTGTCAGATACGAATCCATTCCCACACCTTGCCAGCTGGCCCTCTCTTTTGCCACAGTTCCTCTGAAGTGAGTGAATGACGGCCCCAGTGGGCCGCCCACGGGGGAGCCACGGGGGAGCCACGGCGAGATTCCAAGTCCCTTCTTCTGGAGTCCTAGTTCTAGAATGCAGGCGAGGTGGCACAGGCTTCACATGGGGCCTGCTCCCTTTGCAGACAGGACAGGTGCTCAGGTAAGAAGCCGGAGCCTCTGGGCACTTCGTTACCTTGTCCACTGGCACAGGGCAGGTGCTCAGGGTGCCCTCTGCCACCTGGGGCACCTGCTGGGATTTCCAACCTCCCACAGAACTACATTCTTTTTTTTTTTTCTTATTCAGTTCTTACGGCTTCTGCTTTCCCACAACAGGAAAATAAGACAGTGGTCTACACAACACGACACAACCCAGGACTTCAGGGCTACTGAGAAGGCCCTCTGAATCCTTGAATGCAGGACGAAGGCTTCCATTCCTCAAATAGAGATAGGGTGATGTTGTGAACCAGAGCTTCCCAACGTCTGTGCCAATGGGCTTAACAGGTGTATCGATAAATTGATCACTCCTCCCAGGCCCCTTCAGCCTGGAGCTGCGGTTCCAGTGACCATACAAATATTACCATTTCCTGTGACAGCCATGTCCTGAAAACAACGTAAATGACAGGCGCCACTGCCAGTGAGTAGATTCGGATGAGGGAGCACCCACCTTCTGCTGGAGACGTCCTCCACCCTCTCAGCGTTTCAGCCCAAGCACGTACCCATTGCAGGAGGGGAGGCTGGGGGGTGCTCTACCACCTACTCTGGGCAGGTCTGAGCCTCGAGGGCCCGCCGAATGTGGGGACTGGAAGGTTTCCCTGTAATTCATTAGTCCAGAATTCTTCCTGGTTGCTTCTTGTTTTCCCATTTTACCCAAGGGGAGGGTGTGCCTGGGCCAACGTGACGTCCTGTGGGCATCTAGCCTCATGCTCAGAATTCAGAAGCAGGTGTGAGAGCGTGTGACTGTGCCCTCTAAGGAAGACTCCAGAAATGACAACCATGCTCCACATTGGACAGTTTTATAAAACAAGTCTCTCCCTCACCAAAAAAAAAACAGGGAATCTTTTTATTGTTAAATTTATTGGAGTGACCTAGGTTGGTAAAAATTACATAGGTTCCAGGTGCACAATTCTACATTACATCGCGTCTATGTATTGCATTGTGTGCTCAGCACCCAGAGTTAGTTCTCTTTCCATTACCTTATATTTGATGCCCCTGCCCTACTTCCCAAGTATGGAGGTTCCTCAAAATATTAACATTAGAATTACCATGCGACCCAGCAACCCCTCTTCAGAGATATTTTAATATGAAAATGTGTTATATTCTTTAAGCAAGAGCTATACTGCTTTCCTAAGGATAGTTTCCAAACATTTCACAACTGTGAGATGGTGAGTCAAATCTCCCTTTATTCTTTGTGACTTCTTACACTCTGAAAATGTATGTGTATAAATGCACAATTATACCTGGAGCGATCGTGTTTAGGATGTAAATAAAGGAAAGAACGTGTGTGGCACTTGGAATCCTGGTGCTTAGAGCAAGAGCATCTGTGCTCCTCATTTCGGCAACCAGTTTAGCACCTTGTTACCTACCTTCACATATGGACCATCTGTTCAGCTCACCTTCTGATCGTGGCACCCTCTTCATCTGTGTTGGCTGATCTGATCAACCATGTATTTGGCTAACATCCCATTCTTGAACCACCACTCTTGGGGAGTTCCCAAGGCCAGCAAATCAAACTTGGGGACACGTCATTGCTTACTTCCAAGAGAATATGTTCTCATACATTTCCAGCCCACTTTACTGCTATGTGTTAGATCCATCGTTAAGGAGAAATGAGCAGGTTTGGGTACCACAAAAACAAAAACACAAGAATACTTGAAATTTTAATATATGCTTGTTTCTTTCTTTTTTTTTTTAAAAGATTTATTTTATTGATTTTTGACAGAGAGAAACAGAGACAGAGAGAGACAGAGAGAAGGGGGAGGGCCCAGAGCAGTCTCCATAGTTGACATTAGTTTTCCATATAGTTTCACTCCACAGGCGGGCACAGGGCTGCACAGGGCAGGAACTGGGCCAGGAACTTCCCACATAGGTCCCAGCAAGAACTGAATTGGGGGCACACCCCAGCTCAGCATGTGGGTCCCCATGGGCCAGGGCCGGGATTCGATCCTTGGTCCCCGGGGCTTCAAAGCGAGCGCTTAACCCGCTGAGCCGTCCCGGCTTTCCCTGCTTGTTTCTTAGAATTGTAAGCAGTATGATTTCAGGAATTTTGTGCTATAGACCTCATTTCTTCTCCAACAAAGTCCAGGAGAGAATCTTACCTTTCACTCAGTGTTCTGGCCCCGGGCTTGTGATGCACCATCTCACGCCCCTTGCACATGGGCAACGTACTTTTCTCATGGTGGGGCTGTCCCTGGGAAATAAAGCTGGTGTGGCATGCTGAACTGCATTTAGAGGCTCTCCTAGCAACATGACGACACCAATAAGCCCAACAATACCTTTTTGTCTTTAGCTCCCTAAAACAATGTGGCCATTTCTTTAAAGATTTATTTTATTGTTTTTTGACAGAGAAAGAGAGAGACAGAGACAGAGAGAGTCAGAGAGAAGGGAGAGGACTCGGAGTAGTCTTCATACTTGTGCGTCATCAGTTTTTGACATGGTTTTGTTCCACACAGGTGGGTGAGGGCTGTGCAGGATGGGAACTGGGCTAGGGGCCTCCCCCATAGGAGACATGCCCTCTCGAGCTAGGGGCTGAACTGTGGTGGAGAGAACCAAACTGGGGTCCTCCCACATGGGAAGCACACCTTATAGTTCAGCATGTGGATCCACGTTGGCCAGGGCTGGGATTCGACACCTTATAGTTCAGCATGTGGATACACGTTGGCCGGGGCTGGGATTCGATCCTCGGTCTCCAGGGCTGCAAAGTGAGCGCTTAACCCACTGAGCCATCCTGCCTTCCTCAATGTGGCCATTTTTTTCTCACTAGAAAGTTCAAAGGATATTTTGCAAGTGAAGAGGCCTTTTGAGTTGAAATTTTGACATTGAAGGAGCCCCTCAATTAGTTTCCTCCAAACTGCTAATATCAAACTAGGCAGGCAAAAGATCTTGACTTTAGGGACAAGATGTACCCAAAAGTGGGGCAGTGGATAAGGAGAGCATGAGGCTGGGAAGGTTCTAGTTCTGGCTCTGGTTAGTGACCTTGGTACCAGTGGCCAAGCCAAGTTAACTCTATATTTTATCTTCCTCATCTTCCAAATAAGGAGCTGCTTCTTAGTAGCGCATGGTACTTGTAACAGTCCAGTTTCTTGAGCCTACACTTCTGCTGAATGCGAATCTCTGGGACTGTGCTCCAGGAATCTGATTTAACCAAAGGCAAACGGACAACATTGCTGAACACTTGTAAACATGCTTATGTCATTCACTTTCCAATTTTGTTTGCCTGGTAATCAAGGATCAACGCACACTTTAGGATTGGTATGCTATGTGTATTGTGGGGAACATTTTTTTTTTCCCTCTGATAGATTTTTATAAAAGACTAAACCAACCCATTTTCTTTGCTGCTTCTGATGAGCTAGCCTCTGTACAAGACAATATATCATGTCTTCTTATCAGTAAAAAACTTTTGAGCTTGTTCTTCCAATATACAGGGCTTCCCCCCCAAAAGTATACACATTATAACAGCTGATAAATCACGTAATTTTCTCTCCTTTTCATGTTTAAGCAATTGGAAATAATGGGTGAAGTCCAGTGACCATGGAATACTCTCTGTGTCACCAGACCTCACACCACTAGACTTTTTTTTTTTTTTTAATGGGGATACATAAAAGATAAAGTTTATGGTACAAAGCAGCAACCATCGATGAATTAAAGGTGGTCATTGAACAAGAATGCACACAAATACCAAAGGAAGTGATTCTCGATGTTTGCTATTCTATTGCTTCTCTTGGCCAGCAATGTCTGGATCAGAACAGTGATCAGTTTAAAAACAGGTGCTGACAAAAAAATAACTTACTTGTTTCTGGAGATTCTTTTAAAATTTGAAAATAAACCGTACGTTAATACACACTGCCTTTATAATCATTCAAAGTGTGTTTACATTTTTTGGGACACCCTGCTATGTACTTTTAAAATATCTAATATCTGTATTTATTTACATACTCTTTTGTGTTTTAGTGTTAACATGTTATGCATATTAAAAATACTAAAAATAAATAGTTTTAAAGAAAAGATATCTAAATAAGATTTTTAAAATTTGATTTGTGAAAATTTTGTTCGACACTGTGATATAGCAAAATTGAAAACATTTTGTGATGTTGGTTTTGAGTTCACTATACTTTGTTACTTAGTTATAATAAATAAAAGTATTTTCCCAAAGATATCAAGTGGATAAAGTGCCTTTATTTTAACTATAATTACTAAATTATGATATTGATTTTTAAATTCCACCTACTAATTTTCCCAAGGTTTCCTATATGCTATAAATTATGATTTTTCTGGATGTCAAATGGTTGTTGTTGCAAATTAATTGGGAAGTGCAACATTTTTAAAGTTTCTGACAAACGTATTCAAAAACGTAATAAAATACTTCATTTGGAAAGACTTAAGGCAGGTTAGAAAATTCTGTTTCCAGGGTTTTTATGTGTGCAGATATGAGTTTTTACATTTGTTTCTGGCAATAAAAACCACATAAATTATAAACATTTCCAGCCATCCACTTTCAAATCACTCTTTCTAGTGCATAAATTTTATTCAAAAGTTAATACTTTCTTGCTCATTTTAACATGATTTCCTTACTTTTATTGCAAACAGACCGATTAAGTGTAGGAGGGCTGTCTGGAAAGTATCCAGCCACCTAACTGTTCTCGTTATATTGATACTGGCTGGATTTTTTATGGACAACCCTGGTATGTAATTTTTTAAAATACAGGCTGGATTGTATGTCAGCTCCTTGTTATCACAGAAAAAGCCAGCATATTTGGAACATTTCTACTTGTAAAAGAATAGTGAATATTTTAAGTTTAATAATGCTTTTCAAAAGTACTTTGCCACGAAATAACTTATAATCCCCTAAAGGCACGAAAGGTTTACATGGTCACGCCCCATCTTATTAAGCTTCTATTTCTATTTTGTTTTCAACTAATCACTTTGATGATGTCCTATAACATTTGGTGGGTTTCTGGTTCAACTTTTTTGCTGCAATGACATCCCTGTGACTTATGTACTCGGTGAATGTCATGGGAAGGACAGGTCTGAATATGTTCCTTCATGTCTTATCTTTTTTAACTCTTCAAAGCCACCACTCCATGAGTAGTTAAACGAGTACTTACAGTTGACCCTTGTACAACATGCGTTTGAACAATGGGGGTCTACTTAGATGGAGAGATTTTTCAATAAACAAATACAGCACTCTAAATGCATTTTCTCTTTCTTATGATTTTTTAAATAACATTTTAGTTCCTCTAACTTAGTTTATCATAAGACTATAGTACATAATACATATAAGAAAAAATTTGTGTCAATCAACTGCTTATGTTATTGGCTATTAGTAATGTTTTTGTGGAATTGAAATTTATAAGTGGACTATTTTTTAGAAAGTAAAACTGCAAATAAGGGGAGATGACTGCATTTTAGCCAAGTTTTCTTAACTTCAGTTGCTTTTTTTTTTCAATTATAATTTACATTAAATATTATATTACTTTCAGGTGTACAGCATAGTGATTAGATATTTATATAACTTATGAAGTGATCACCCTGATAACTATAGTACCCATTTGATGCCATACGTAGTTATTACAATATTATTGGCTATATACAAATCTGTAGTTACAAAACAGTCATGGCGGTAAGTGGAGTTTTGACTACATGGACATTGTCATTCCTAACCCCATGTGGTATCAAGGGTCATACCAAAAAGGCTGTCAACATCCAAGACAGGGTTAGCTTGTTTTTAACTATTAAAAGTGGACATTAAATACTTGATAGCTGTGTCATTCATTTATTAGAAGAACAATTAATGTGAATACTGTCATAGGGTGCCCAATGCTCTTCAAGGAAGGGAGGACATACCCCCCAGCTGCTGGGAATGCGGTGGAAGAAGGCCCTTAGCTGTCAGCCCTCTTTGGGGATTGCCTCAGCTAAAGAAAATGACCTCACCCAAGGTCCCCTTCCTTCAGGGCCAGCCAGCATTCAAGTCCTGATCAACTGGGGGTATGGAGGTCTGTGTTCTCCCTATCTTGGTAGACTGACCATACATCCCACTTTAAATGGGACAGAAAACAATGGCACTGTCTCATTTCAAATGGTACGTATGGCAGGCTTACTGACACCTTGAATTTAACCCAGTGAGACTAGGCTGACCATACACACCATTTGAAAAGAGACAGTGCTGTTGCTTTCTTTCCCATTTAAAACAGTACATCTGGTCAACCTAATTGGGACAACTCTGAGGGGCCATCTCAGCTTCAGAGCTTTGGGCACTTACTTGAGGCCTTTGCTGGGAGTTTATCGCGGATCAAGTTTCCCCTGTGCCCAGTCCTGCTTCTGTCCTCTTTCCTCTACGAGCTCTCCTTAAGAAACCACCTGCACACTAGTTTCAGCTCAGACTCTGCTGCCTAGAAAACCAATCTGCCACATGTGCAAGTGGCCGAAAGTCAAAGGGTAAAAAGCAGTGTGCAAGCAAAAAGAAGCAGCACATTGTTTATTTCCAGTGACGCCCTTGTGTACATATAAAAATAGGTGTGTACATAGCGGTACATTTTGGTCAGTTTCTTATAAAAACTGTAGCACCTTATACTTTTCAATTTATATCATAATTAAAATTTTACAATTTATTCTTGCATATTGACATGTGAGTTTTTAAAATGACTGCCTAATATTATGTTGCATGCATTTGCCATAATAATAGTTACCATCTGGGTGCTCTTTGCTGGGCACCCTTGCCACCTCTGCATATTTCTTCAGCACATTTATTGAGCACCTATTCTGTGCCGGGTACTGTTTGAGGTGGTGGGGACAGTAGCAACTATTATTTCATGCTTCACCTCACCTTTAAGAATCAGCTATTGTTTTTATGCCTACTTTACAAATGAGAAAACTAAGGTTTAAGTAACTTGCCCGAGGTCCGGTGGTTGGTCACTGGCAGCTGGCCTCCAGTGCTTCTGCTCTAACCCTTCCTTCCACTAGCATGCCTCTCATACTTCAACTTTTTCAGTCGCTCTTGGGCAGTCAGGCTGTGAGCCATTGGTGGCTGTTATAAAGAACGCTGCAGTGAGCAACCTTTCTTGCATATCTTTGGATGTCTTCCCATGTTTAAAAAGGACTGAGAAAGGGAGGCAGGTGACCTCATTATTCCACAGGGTACCTAGTAGCAGTCCTAGGTCATTACCCAGATCACTTAAAATGGAGCCTTTCTTCAAAATTAGGGTTTTAAGGAATCAAAAGATACTACAGTCCATTCTGAATATGGAAATCTTAGGTTGAGCTTTTAAAATATTTCCATGCTGGCCCTGCGTGCTGGACACATATTTGCAGATAGGGTAATACCTGGATTAACATCGCCAGCGTCTCTGGTGGGAAATGGAATGTTTTTATTGAAATTTCTCTTGTTTGTGTTTCAGAAAAAAATGAAAGCAGATCTACAATCTGGGTCTGGTTTTAATCAGAGCATAATCTTTATGAGACAATGTGAGGCTGAGAATTTTTTAATCTGATACTTTAAAAGAAAAATATATGTTCAAAATGATGCAAACCAATCACCCTTAGAAGAATGATGGAAAAAAGAAATCTCTTGCATAGAAGAGAAGCAGGAAATCCCAGCGAGGGCTCAGAGGGAGGAGGGGGAAACTAAAGTCTATATTGCTCTTTATTAGTATAGTGTAATATCTGGTTTTGTTGAACAACCGAAATTCAGTTTAGAGGAAATTGCAGTGTTCGGAGTCCCTAAAGTGAGAACATAGTGATTTACTGAACATATTACAAACTCACTGTGTATCCCATGACCCATCTGCCCCTTAAATAAATATTTCATCCTCTTCAGAGAATCTTCCCATTCTGGTCATTGATCCATCTTACGTGAGATGATTTAATACCTAAGTAATTTGTAATGTCTCCATAGATAGTATTGAAATTTTAATAGTTTCATTTAGTAGTACATCCCACTGATTGGAGGTAAGAAGTAATCTGGCATGACTTCAGGGTTAGTTGTGGAGATTTAAAGACATTTTCATAGAATGCTCTGCTTTAGTGGGAATAATAAAATCTCAATCTTCCAATAAAGCTGCAAAAGTATTAATGAATTTCTGGGTAATATTGTTTTGTGTTCATACTCAGTGGAATATATTTTTCATTAAATATGAAAGTGGTCCAAGTATGTTTTATACTAGGTGTGTTAACTTTACTGTTTCTTGGAGTGTCTATAATTTCAAAATCAATCTAGTCTTCTTTTATATGTTATTTTCATGAAATTTGGCTTTCTTTTTAACTGACTTAATGACTCAACCATGAAGACTAGAAACTGGCAAGAAAACGCCAATAAAAGCATAGAGAAAGTCAAAAGTTTCAGAAAAATAAGATTTACCAAGTGATACACAGTATAGTCTCCTTTCTACTAAAGCTTTCCATCTGAAATTCATTCTAAAATGGCTCATTCTGTGTTTATTTGTGCCAGTTTCATAGCATGAATCAAACCATGATAGTTAAATACATAAATAAAGCACCATGTAAAAATTTTTCTTGAGTTATAAGAATGCCTCTTTCCCTGCCCCCCATTGTCTTATCTCTTTCCAAAGCAAGAGATTTAAGTTTTTATGTGACTAAAATGGTCACATGTCAGAATTCTCTAGGACTTAAAACTTCAACTGCTTTGGCTTACAGATTTCCATTTCCTAAATCCACTGCATAAAGAATGCTGGATAAATTAAATATCTAATATTTTCCTATTATTATTCTCCACTTATTTCCCAAAGCTATAAATTATACATGTTTACTAGAATGAATACAATTGCCTTTTCTCCTCTCGCTTAAATCCCTTTGTCTACAGAAAGTGATGAGTTCATCCATTATTTAAGTTATTATTTCTACAAGTGAATTAATACACACATCTCTTCGAGTACATAGGTTGGTAGCGTGAAGGTCCAACACAGATTTTCTGCTTGAAGTTCCACTTCATAATCTCTGTATAATCTTTGCTTATTAATAAAAACACACTGCCAGAAATATTAGGTTTTAATGTTATAGTGATTGTGTAAATAATCCTGTAAGAAGAAAAAGTCAAATATTTTTAGCAGAAAAAGTTCTGGTTTAAAAGATTCTTCTTTTACTCTTCCTTCTCTGGGGCCCAGACTAGAAAGTCTCAGCCATTAGATCCTATTTAACTGAATGTTAAGTCAGACTGATGTGTAAGAATTGCCCACAGTAACAAATTGGGGCTTGATCTTTCTTTCATTATCAGTCCAATCTCACTCTGCCACTGCTTTG
>PVKE010009748.1:0-44031 GCA_004027555.1 Craseonycteris thonglongyai | reverse complement strand
TCCTATTTGTATGCTTTCAGTATACATCAAGGAACACTTCAATGGAAACACTGTACTCTGTAGTTTATTCTTCACTTGCATGTTTGAAGTTTGCTGCTGATTAACAAAATAGAAAGCAAAATAACCCTATAGTTTTAAATTTGCTTTAAAATATAAACTCAAGAAACAGAGTAGTTCTGATGTCACCAGCTTATAGCTAGTAGAAACGAACACTAATAATTAGGTATTTTATTATTACCAGAACTTGGAAATGCTTTTTAAATTGAATTTGTTAAAAGACAGGAAATAAGTTATTAGATTTAGAAATTTTACAATAAAATCATCTTTTATATATTTTAATGTATCCTTATTGCTCTCACTAGATTATATAGAATGTGTTTTCAAAAATCATTTTTGTATTTTGAAATCTCTGCATATAATATCTTAAGGTTGTCAAGGGTTTGAAAACAATGCAGTTCTTCTAAAAGCAGATTGTATTTTTGGGAAGCAAAGACGCAATCACACTGCTTGAAATGCCTGGGCAATAACAGCTAAACACTATAAAAAGAAAAATTTCTTATTCCAAAGGGTGTGGTGCCAGGAGTCAGCTGGTCTGAGGCCTGGCTGGAGGCACGAAGCAAAAGAATTGTGGTTGTGGCTCTAGGCCAGAGCTTTTCAAAGAGAAAAGGAAACAATGAGATGGTACCAGACGTTAAGAGTACAGTGTATCTCACTGTCTCCAGCAGTCTTTTTTTTTTGTTTTTTCTTTGTCATCTCCCACCCAGAAACTAAGAAAGCAAGTGAGTACTGGTACCTCACAAAAGAACTCTCACAGCATATCATTGGGAAATATTTGGGATGTGTTTTTATAAGGTAGGAGGACAAATGACAGAAAGCTTAAGAAACAAAAACAAAGGTAAGGCGATGGCTTTGGGCAATGGGAAAATATAGAAAATGTATCACATTACATTATACAAATAATGAGCCCAAGGACAAAAAGTGTCCTGCATTCTGCTGATAACTCCTGGGTTTGTACAGATTCATACCTAATCTGTATGCATCACTACAGTTATGACATAATCAAAATTGTCCTTGGGAGAAGTGTTGATTCACTCATCAACTCATTTGTTTATTTAGCTATTTACACAAAAATTTATTTACGCAACTAAATTGTTTCAAGTAGTCCAGGCACTAGAACTTGTCCAGCAAGACATAAAGTTCTTTTGAGTACTAGTCAGTGGTATAAGTTAATTTTGAAATAAATATAAATATTCCTTTACAATAGATTTTTATTTTTTAAAGATTTATTTTTTTGTTTTAAGAGGAGAGAGAGAGAGAGAAAGGGGATGGTCCCAGAGCAGTCCCCATAGTTGTCCATCCTTAGTTGTAACATGGTTTCATTTTATGCAGGTGGATGTGGGGCCGTGTGAGGAGGGAACTGAACCTGGGCCTCCCTCATGAGAGGCAAAAACCTTTGTCACTGCACCATCCTGGCAGTTACCAGCTATGCCGCAGTTTAGCATATGGATATGCACAGACTGGGGCTGGGAATTGAACCATGGACCTTTCGATTGTGAGGCAAGTGCTCAAGCTCAACCACTGAGCTATCCTGGCATATGCCTTTACAATGGTTTAAATAAAATAATACAGCAATTTGTTTCAGTAAAAATTTCAACGAGTCTTTACCCATATTTAATATTCTTAATTAGGTCCAAAGATTGGATTCTTGAATATGTTACAGTATCTTTAGTATACTATGTTTACATTAAATTATTCACTTTTTCTCACATAAACAGTGTTATGTAGAGCTCACAAAAGATATGAGGAAAGTCTGTCTAAGGTGACCACAGAAATGTTCTGTTTTGAAGTTTTAATCATATTAACAATAGTTTTTAAACAATAGAAGTTATTCAAACTATAAGGTTGTTATTGTATAAAGACTCCCAACTTTGTAATCAAGATCTTAGAATTCTATAGCAGAGACTATTAATTGTCCAATAGTATCCATTGTTTTCTTAATCCTTTTAATAATAGAAATATAAACTCAACTCAATTTTGGTCTCTTTGTTATAGCAACTTAATTTATACCTTAACTAATGTAACTCAACTCTGTCATTATCAAGCTTTTGTAATGTTGAAAAAGTATTTAGTCTCTCTGGATTTCAGTAGGCTAAAGATACTCTGAAGATTTTTTTCAGCTTTAAATACCCATGAGCATAAAACTAAAAGTGGTTATGCAGCTTTAGAAAATCAGCGGTATTTTTCTTCACAACAATCCCACCTTCACAATACCCAAAGCATCAAATTAATTTAGTGAGATAATTGTACTAACATTCTTTGGAAGTGACATTCCATTTCAAAATCTACGTCCTTCCTCAGTACTCATTTAGTTATTCATATGGTCCAAGACTCATTCTTTGGAGTTGTGTGACATTAGTGTATTTCAAGTTAGACCACTAATTGGTCTTACATGACATAAGTTGTAGGTATAGGGAGGGACCCAGAGAAATAAGGATGTCTGAAGGAGAAAAATAGAGAAATAGTTAAGCAGTGAGACCCTCTCTCACCAGAAATGAGAAAGGACAAAAAAACAAATTTAGTATTTGTCATAGAGAATCTTTGGGGGCACCCTTAAGAAAGAGCATATTCATAGAGGATGGCTGAGCATATTATTGGTTTTCAATAGAACTGTTAGTGACTATTCAGTTCAACTAATTACAGTATTACTAATGAGGCTGAGGTTTAGTCCACATGTGAATCAGTTAACTCTGCCCTATACCATAACCACACAACATGCCCCTAACTTTGGCCAGCTGTGCTCTTTGTCACAAAAGGGACTAGGTGTATGTGGATCAGTGAGAATCTATTCTCACTACTAGGAAAAATTCTCAAGACAGACAATAGGTCAATAATGTCACTTTAGTGTATGAAGTACTGCATGTGTTCTCATATTGAAAAGAAAAGTGAAGATTTGTCAGTTATCCAATTGTAATTGCATATTTGGTCTAGAAATCTAATCAAGTTTAGTAACTTTAGACCTTCAACATGAGAGTTAATAGGATTTACTAAAAGCACTACTACTTCAGAGTCTCAAACTTAAATGACTTTGGTAATGGAAGTGATACTCTGGTCTTCTATAGAAAAACAGGGAGTGGTGGAAATGGTGATGAATCAGGCAATTGATGCTGCACCTAATGTGATAAAAACTATAGTAACAAAAACTTATTCATCATATTCTTGACTTATTTGGGCCTTTATTCAGAAGAAGCAAAAAGTCATATTGTGCATGGGTCTTAAGTTCCTGATGATAGAACAAAATATATTGATTTTATAAAAAGTATTCAAAAGACTTAGCTGTATTTTTATTGTAATTATTTGTTTAAATGTATATTCCCTCAATAGATACTGAATTCCACAAAGGATGGACCATTTTTGGTTGTTTGTTTCTCTTTCTGGAGCATAGTGTGGAGTACAGCACGCCACCAGTGAATGGTAAATGTATATTTTTCTAATGCGTGATTATAGTATGAAAAGAAGATTGTAGAATAGCCTCAATTATCTATAATATTAATTTCACTTTTATAAATGTAGTTACATTCTGGTATGTTAGAAGTTTATTGCCATAAATAAGAACAGATATAATTAGATATCCAAAAGCATACTTGTATTCCCAGTAGTAGAGAATATAAAACAAAAAGTTCATTTAATCAATATAAATTACAAACAAAAAGTAAATTTAGTCTTACTTTAGACTTTAACATGGAAATAAAATGGACTTCAGTTTAGTGTAACTCTCAACAGATACATTAAGTATTTGCTTAGTTGCTAGATTTTTATGTTAACTTAAAACAGATGAAGATAAAACTGAAATAAGCAGTAATTAAATTACACAGAAATTTCTAGATGAAATAAAACAATTCTTTATAGCTACTAGGTATTGGGAAAAGTGTTTCGGGCAAGAAAAGCATAATTAACAGCAGTGTTAAAGCTTTGCTTTACATCCTTTTGGCAATTGAGTCTACTAAGTTGAAGGCTGTTAAACAGAGTATTTGAGTTTCATATAAATTTGCATTTTACTTGACTGCTTTTTACTGTTTTGTAAGCATGAAACAGGGAGGTCTAGGTTCAACACAACAAATTGCTGTACAAAATAAAAAAACTGCTACCCAAGCAGCTTTGTGTTTCTACTGAGTTTGTCATGCTGTGAGTAAAAAGAAAAAAATAAAAAGAAAGAAATAAAGAAAAGAAGTGTTGATTCTTTAGAGACATTTTCCTCACCAGATCTGCACTATCAAAAATAGTCCTCGAACATAGAGTTATCTAGAAATTCAGCAGTTTGCAAACAAGTGCACTAGGGAGTAGTTTTTCTCACACTAAAATATTTTAGCTACACATCAGCAAGTCCTTGAGGACAGCCTGCCGGCTCCAAAGGCCTGCAGTTTGCTGTTGAAATAGCAGAGCCATAGTAGTTAGCCAGTGCTGACAGGGAAGCCATAATGCGTCTGCTCTTCACAGTGACTTCTATATTTAACCAAAATTTGTTTAACTGATGGGGTCAGAAAGCATAACTTCATTTTTAAGATTTATTTCTTAACCTTGGATACCATTTACTATTATTTTTTAGAGGTGCTAAATATATATGTCACCTATTATTTCCACACATATTGACCATAAAATACAGAATGAAAGATGACGCATTTCCCAAAACAACAAATCTTAGAGTGTGTATGTTAGTGATTGCATATGTGTGCGCATGTAGGCAGGTGTGTATATTTACCATTAATTCTATGTTTTGGGTAACAGTTGGCAATTATAAACTTAGAAACAAAGAGAACCTTTTTTTTTTTTTAAAGATGTATTTTGTTGTTTGAGAGAAGATGAGAGAGAGAGAGAGAGAGAGAGAGAAGTGGGGAAGGCCCAGAGCAGTTTCTGTAGTTGTAGATCCTTAGTTGTGACATAGTTTAATTTCACACAGTTGGATATGGGGCCACGCAGGGTGGAACTGAACTGGGGGCCTCCTGCATGGGAAGTGAGAAACTTCGCTGCCATCCAGGCCTTTACCATTTGTACTGTGGTTCAGCATATGGGTTTGCACAGGCTGGTGGGCGCAGGGATTCAATCCCTGGTGTGTAGTGGCAAGTCAAGTGCTCAAACTGCAGAGCTATCTTGGCATCCTGAAGCAATAACAATCTTAAGTGAGGTTATTATTAGTATTACCTGAGTCTATTAGTTCTCTACATTGTTAGAAACTGTGTCATTGCATAATAATGTTCTTAAATTCATTAGAATATTTAACCTTCCTTTTCCCTCTATCAACTGCCTACTATGTGTTAATATAAGATGTAATAATTATATGCTAATCTAATTAATTTATATGCTCACAAGGTAACCCAGAGTATTTTAAGGTTGTTTGACCTCTGACCTTCTTATTTTAATGCACCTACATTTTTTATCAAAAATCTGCAAGAGAATAGGTATGTAAAAAACACAATTTTAATAAGCAAGAAGATAGCAACTCTTTACAGGAGATTGCATATTGGCAGTCATCCAGGTGGCAAAGAAAGTTGTTTAAATATTTTCTCATTAGTGAAATGAAATGATATCAGTTTAATTCATTCCAATTTCATGTTTTCTATGTTTCTAAGCAACTTTTTAATACACACTCTAAAGATTTCTCTTGTGTTATAATTTGTATTCTTTTGCCGTCCAACTAGATATCAGCTAATGAAGTCGTACTGACTGAGGTGTTGGGCTTCCCCTAAAATCACCTTGCTCAAGTGTTTGACAGTTTGGCTATAAATGTTAGTGACTACAAAATCATGAAATGTGTGCTACCAGCTGGATTCAGGGGCTGAAATATGTTAATGAAGGAGGTGTCTGATAGTTGACACATTCCAGGGCTATTTAGGGCAATTAAGAGCCTGTCACAGTAAGAGAAGCTGCTATGTAGCACTAGGTTTATAATGAAACATTCAATCTGGGAGATCAAATGCATATTAGTCCCTAAGAATAAACAATCTTTGCTGTTGTGTTTGATGGACATCTGTTTTGTCAGACTTAGCCTAAATGTGGGCATGTGGGGGAGAAATCCAGTAGTGAATTATTTGAGGGGATTTAGGATCAGAGATTAGGAAACTCCATTAATAGATGGTGTCCACTTCACTTTGGTTGGACACCCCAATGCTGTCCTCTCATCCACACTGAGGCATCTGCATTCTGAATGACTATAAATAAAGTTAATATTTTCATTCTCTTTTGGCATTTCCTCCCTCAGATCTGCTGTGGGAAACCCAGAGAGAAAGTGGGTAATTAACACCTCTAAACTCCAATAGGCCTCATGACACTTCACATTTTGAGTTCCTTGAGGTTATATTATTTTGTACGTTTCCTCTATAGTGTCCAGAACCATACTAGGAAAAAAGGTAAGTACTGCATAGCTATTTGTTAAATGAATAAGGGATTATGAGGTTTTAAATCTTCTGACTAATGCCAACAATTGCCCTTTATTATTATTATTTATTTATTTATTTTTTTCTGGAAAAAGAAAAAGGAACACTGCTAAAATCAGATCACAAGCTTTTAGATGAAAGAGAGCAAAGAAGTTTTTCTTTAATCAACCATATTCTGGTCCCTGATCCCATGTAATACCTGCTTTTACTTAGTGTTTCAAAAAAGCTAAATAAATATTCTTGTCACAAAACAAGAACATTAGCCCAGAGTTATCACCACAGGTCACTGCAACTATCATCAAAAGGCAAGATTTGGAACAGAAATCCAAAGAATTATCCATTTGTTTTGAATACTACCCTAACAGTTCTGTTTAGAGAAAGGGTTAGCTGACCTCTTACTTTTCCTTTCAATTATGCTTGCATAATGATAAATTTGGAGCCAAGGGGATTTTTGAAATACTAAATTCCCATGCAAGCAATGCATTTTTTGGAAAATATGTTGAAACAACTCTTTAGAAGCTGTGCTCACTTCTGCAAGATTAATTCTGTGAATATACAGTTGATAAATTGCTGTATCAGGGCCTCAGATACTAGACGTGGAGCAAATGATTTCAGGGGTTTAGATCTATTTCAACACTTATGTTTACATACCAACAATATCCTATTTTCATGAAGTCTTCTGTATATATCTCAGTCTTCTTCCTCAAGGAAAATAAATGTAAAGATAATTTTAGAAAAGAGTATCAAAATATTTGCTTCAGTGCTGGTTTCAAACCCTTTATTGATTAGGGATGTTTCCCCCTCATTGCTTGTGGAAATTTGTTTCACAGCTAAGCTTCTGAGTACATTTTCCCACATTCTATATTGCTTACTGGGACAGCCATCCCCATGATGGCTCCCAATGCATCTCAGCTCCTGATATTCTGTCCCTTGTCGCAGTCTCCTTACAGATTGTATCAGGATTGGTCTGTGACCACTAGAATGAGGAAGAATCTGATGAAATTGCTACTTCCACCTTTCTGCTTTTGATTGCTCACTCACAGGGAAGCCAGCCACCATGTTAAGCAGCCCTACTGACAGATCCATATGGCAAGAAACCAAAGTCTTCTACAGAGAGGCACTACCAACATATGAGTTAAGTGAGTAAGCCATCATGAGGTGGACCTTCCAGGGCAAGTGGAGCTTGGAGATGGTCGTAAGCCCCAACATCTTAATTATAAATTAGTGAACCAAACAGTTAAATTATTCTCAAATTCCTGATTCACAGAAACCATGAGGTAATCAATATTCAGTTTTGTTTAAAGTAATTAAATGTTGAGGTAATTTGTTGGACAGCAATAAATAAATAACACACTTACCCAAAAACGTTCTGAAATATTTGAAGGAGTGATCTTTCAAGGTTCTTGGAAGGACTGGAACATCAAGAAAATCTTGGTTTACCAATAGTCACTGCTGTGATCAATGGGATAACCTCTCCCCAAGTGAAAACAAATGATTGTTTCTGCTGTAGTGAAAGAAAAATGGTTCTTTTATATTAAAACACCTGTTAGGGGTCACAATTTGGAAAATTTATATTTATAATACTTATAATCAAACTGTGAAATTCTACTTGCTAGAACCATGTGAACTTTTTTTATTTATTTTTTATTTTATTGTTAAATTTAATGGGGTGACATTGGTTGGTAACAATTATGTAGTTTCCAGATGTACAAGTCCACATCACATCATCCATGCATCACATTATGTGCCCATCATGTGAACTTTATAAAGTTTATCATGACAGATAAAAAAAATAAAATAAAATCCCCCAAAGATACCCACATCCTAATTTTGGAAATTCGTAAATATGTTGCCTTTCATGGCTAGGGAGACTTAAATTTTTTCAGATAGTAAATAGGTAATAAATAATACCATTCAGCTAAAGGTAGAGCCGTCTGTCCAGAACCACAGAGGATTATTCCCAATCCAGTGAAACCAGGTGGAGTTTTCCCAGCTGGATGGTGAAATTGTTTGGTACTCGTGACTTTTATTTTTCATTTTCTCCATTTTTTGAATGGGAATGTTTATAACTTTTGAAATATTCCTGTCTTATCACTGTACTTTGGGAGCAGATAATTTGTTTCTTGAGTTTCACAGGTTTGCACTGGAAAAGATTGTAGTCCAGATGGAGTATACCCAGAGACTCACTTGTACCTAATTTAGATGATGTACATAGTAAGGTTTGGAAAGTTTGAACTGATGAGATTTTAGACTTTGAGTTGATGTGGCAATGGGCTGAGACTTTTGGGAATGCTGGAATGGGGTGAATGTATTTTGCATGTAGGGCAAATGTGAATCTTTGGGAGGCCCAAGAATGGATTCTGATAGGCAGAACAAGGCCCCCCAAAAAAGTTTGCTTCCTAATCCCCACAGCCTGTGAAGATGTTACATTACATGGCAAAAGGAACTTTGCTCATGTGCTTCTGTTAAGGATCTTGAGATGAGAATACCCAGGTGGATCCGATGTAATTCAATGTAATCACAAAACCTTATAAA
Source organism: Craseonycteris thonglongyai (assembly GCA_004027555.1). Taxonomy (NCBI): domain Eukaryota; kingdom Metazoa; phylum Chordata; class Mammalia; order Chiroptera; family Craseonycteridae; genus Craseonycteris; species Craseonycteris thonglongyai. The sequence continues at coordinate 35,068 of PVKE010009748.1, read as the reverse complement.
TGAAGAAGAGAGATTAAAAGCCAGAGAGAGACTGAAGATGCTATGCCAGTAATTTTTAAGAAGTAACCGTGAGCCAGGGAAAGCAGATGGCCTCTAGGAGCTGGAAACAGCAAAGAAACTGATTTATCCTTAGAGCCCTAAGAAACACTTTGATTTTAGCCCAGTGGAACCCATTATGAACTCCAAACCCCTGTAACTGAAATATAATTGATTTGTGTTGCTTTGAGACACTATGCTTATGGCAATTTCTTATAGTTCTAGTCTGTTTTATCCTTAAACATATTTGTTTATTATAACTTTGGAGACTGGGATTAAAAAATATAGATTTTAATGTGACTTGCGTTTTTTTCACTTTTTTCTTTGTCCTTAAAGTCTGTTTCTCTCTCTTATTTTATGTATGTGTATATAAGTTCGTATGTGCATATTCTTCTCTATATTTCTATCTCACTCTACATATTATTTTCAATAATAGTTCTGTTAATATCCCACATTCTGTTCAACTGCTTTTCCTAATGATCAACATCTAGTTGTTTCCAACTTTGAGTTATTTTAGTGATGTGATCGATCGCCCTAAGTTCAGCCATCTGCTGTGATTTCTAGCACTCAGTGATCATCAGCTTGGTTCTGGATGCTGCTTTCTAATTGAAAGGCTGGCTATTCTCTTCCTGTCCCTTTCCGAAACCTCTCTTCATGTGCCTGCCTTGCTGTGATAAATGCTCTCGTTACTCAGTCCTGGGGAAGGGTCTTTGGGAGAATACCTAGTTCAGTACCCTGAAATGGGAGCTTCCTCAATTCTGTTTCTGATCAAGTTGTACAAGAGTATGAAATAAATAAAATCACTTCTATGGCTATTAATTTTTCCTGCTCACTCAGTGGCTATCAAAGTAAACTTTGCAGCTTATCTGTCTCATTGAAAATGGCCTATTAATCAGTATCTTTCATGAATCCAGTTGAGAAATAAGATACATTGTTATTTTTTTCTAACACTTCTTTTTCATATTATAATTGAAGCCAGTTTAAAAAGAAAAGGGCAACTAGGCATTGTTTCAAAAACAATAGCTTCTCCATTTCTATAATAAAATATATGTGCATTTGTTAATGATCATCTACAGCCAATTTGCTGTGAAAAAAAAAATCAAAGGGGATCAGAATCACTGAGATCTTATAGTTGTGTTTGCATTATTAGAGTCAAATAATATTTCACCATTGAGTTTATGCCTGTGGTTTCTCTGTTGGACTCCCACCCAAGTGGTGTAAGATTGAATATCTAAAAACACAAGCCCAGGCCCTGAAACATTTAAATGTGATAAAAATCAATTTTACCTCTGTGATTCCCAGCTGAATGCCACTTCTGATGTACATCAGCTTCAAAAGAAATTAAAAGATAAGTAACATGATTACAATCAGATTAGCTTGTCTAGGCAGACAAACGAGATTGCAGAGTTGTCTGAGTAAAGATACTTCCTAGTGAGACCAGTTTACATCACATTAAACAAAAATGAGTTTCCAATATGTGTGCTATATAACAAAGTGGGTAAATGGAAAACTGCACCCTTGTGACTGAATATGAGTCAGAGAAATTCTGTTATTTTGTAACTATTCAAGAATTGGCTGCCTGTCAGAACACTTTATAAGGTAGCTTAGTAAAAACTGAATTGTTCACTGAGATTTGTTGCTCAAACTAAAAAAAATGTATTCTTTGATTAATAGAAGTTAAAAAGGTAAACACAGAGAGGGGAAAAAATCTAGACCCCAACTTCTACATTGTAAAATAGGATCATGAAAATATTCAGAAGGTAACACATGAAAAGGGTCACATCCACCTGGAGAACATACATTAAAGACTATTAACTAGACAATATAAAGAAATGAGGTGGGCTAAGTTTCAATTAACATGATATCCATAGTGGGCAAAACAAACTCCTGACTTTTTCTTACTTACAAAATACTTTATTATTATTATTATTACTTTTACTTTTTGTTGTTTTGGTGTGCAGAGGGAATAAGAAAAGAAAAGAAGTGAAGTTTCATGGGGCAAATAGAAAATAATTGGACAATATTTATTCAAGCAAGTATGATAATGCTACATTGAGCTAGTTTCTTCTTAGTCTGTAATTATTTTGGTTATAAAGAAAAAATATGCAGGAAATAAAAATAATTTAAGTGTCTTCATGATTATACAGTGATATAGAAGTCTTGATGATTGGGCAATTTCATAAGTAAAAGTGCTCTACCAGCAAGTTATAAAAATAGAAAAGCAAAGCACATGACAGAACGTTTGAAGTCAGAATAAGGGATATAACAAGGAAGAAAAAAAGTAGTGTGAAAGTGAGCACTAAGCATGAGAGTTATTTTTGCACCACAATAAAATAACCAATTTTCCAAATGTTTCAATCTAAAATACCAATTTTCCCAATCACAAGTTTTGTTTTAATGTCTTTTACTTGCAAAGTTACAAGGCTTCAAGATTTCTTCAGATTGTGTAGAGACATAGAAAAACATATCTCTTTATGAATAGGGTACTTAGAATAATTTGCTGACAAAATTATTACCAAACATCTATTTATAATTTAGGATATTTACTAATGTTCACATTATTTGCAGAAGGAAAGACAAGTGTTTGTAGGTAAAGGATAAGTCACTGGCTTAAAACAACTTTTTATGGAATGTGCAACTATATCCTTTCTTTACCCAAAAATGTAAAGGAGAAAGTAAAGACGGGGAAATGATTGTCAGTTAGAAATCATGGGACATATTTCAAAAAACTTTTCTTCTAAATATAAAGCATTACCTTATCACCTTAATATGCATCTGTATATATTATCTAAATATTGAATTGCAACATGCCATATCTTTTTTTTTTAAGATTTATTTTTATTGTTTTTGACACAGAGAGAGAGAGAGATACAAAGACAGAGAAGGGGGGAGGGCCCAGAACAGTCTCCACAGTTGCACATCATTGGTTTTTCCACATAGTTTCATTCCACAGGTGGGTGTGAGGCTGCACAGGGCAGGAACAGGGCTGAGGTCTCACTCCGGTGAGAACCAAACTGGGGGAGCTCCCCAGTTCAGCATGTGGGTCTGCACGGGCCAGGGCCGGGATGCGATCCTCGGTCCCCGGGGCTACAAAGTGAGTGCTCAACCCACTGAGCCATCCTGTCTTCTCCATGCCACCATCTTAAGAAGCTCTTAGATCTTGGTTTAGAATCTGTCTTTCTTTAAATGGAACTTTAATATTACCAGAGAAATGTGAAGAGCTCATTGAGGTGCTCATTGGCCAGAGGCAACATGGTACTTTGACAGAGCACCATGATCCTCATGAATATGTTTTAAAAAATATTGCATTGATCATTGGTTACTGCTTTTGTGATTTAACAAATATTGTATTGATCATTGGTTACCACTTTTGTGGTCTGGATATTTAATTTCTAGTACTTGTTTCCAGAAATCAATAGTTAGTTCACTTTTTAGTAAATGCCTTTCAATGGGAGTCTTCCTGGAACAAAATCAATTTAATTTTTATGTAGCAATGTATTTTATGAACAATTTGAAAGCGGAAAAACTGTTTTGGACTACATCAGCCTTGAAGAAATAGTAAAAAAAAAAAAAGTTATTTCAACTTTCATGGATTTTTTAACATACGTTTACATTTTTTCCCCTGGGTCTCTAGCTTTTTCCTCATTCTTATCTTCTCTTGTGTGTTTTCCTCTATGATACATTTATTGTTCTCCTTCTAACAAGTGGTTAACAACTCCTCTTCATAACATCTCCTTATATTATTGTTGTAATGATTAAATGAGTAGATCTATGCACATTGCTTATGTGTTGCCTAACATATAGTAAATGTTCAAACAATGTTCATTTGCATCATTTTTTTTTTAATCTAACACAAACCAGGTCTGTTATCCATAATGTAATGTCAATTATATTCTATTACATCAAATATGTGTGTGCTGTGGCACTGTCGATGGATTTTTTGAGATAACTAATGGTTTCTTTTTTCCTCAATGTGTATCAAATAGCATTGTTTATTTAATATAATTTATATAACAAGGCAAGTATATTTGAGATGCCCTTATGATTTAAAGTACTCTTGAATTATAGATTGCCCACTATTCTCTTTTTTTTTTTTTAAATATATTTATTTATTTATTTATTTTGACAGAGAGAGAGAGGGAGAGAGATACAGAGACAGAGAGAGAACTGAACTGGGGGAGCTCCCAGTTCAGCACATGGTTCTGCACGGGCCGGAGCCGGGATTCGATCCTCGGTCCCCGGCGCTGCAAAGTGAGCGCTTAACCCACTGAGCCATCCCAGCTTCCCCTCACTATTCTCTTTTTAAAAAAGATTTGTCTTTATTGTTTTTGACAGAGAGAGGAGAGAATGGGGCAGGCCAAGAGCAGTCTCCATAGTTGTATGTTGTTTGTTTCACTCCACAGGTGGGTGCAGGGCTGCACAGGGCAGGAACTGGGCCAGGGGCCTCTTGTATGGGAGGCACGCCTCCACTGGGAAGCTTTCCCAGGTGTGAACCGGACTGGGGGCACACCTCAGTTCAGCATATGGATCTACGTGGGCCTGGGCTGGGATACGATCTCAGACCCTGGAGACACAAGACAAGCACTTAACCCGCTGAGCCATTCCAACATCCCCAGATTTCTCACTGTTCTTAAAGAGTTAAAGTTATTTGATCTATAATTGATCCACGGTTTTGTTTTCTCCTTCATAATATCCTCTTTCCCTCCCTCCCTCCCTCCCTCTCTCTTCTCTTTTTAAAATTGCGTTTTATTTTTATATTTTATTTTACTAAATTGGTTCAAAGATTTCATGTTTCTAAATAACTGCCTTAAGCCCATAAGTCCAGCTAGGAATTAAAAATTTTTGTCTAAAATTACTCTGCTACATTTAATGTATCAAAATCCCACTGCCATTCTAGGCTCCTGTGCTATTTTCTCAGGATAGAACTTCTATTATTCTGGTTTCATCTATCCTTTGAAATGCCAAATTTAGTGAATGGTTTGCTTTATTTGTTGGTTTCTTCTTCCTTTAGTGTTAGACTGACCAGACATCCTATGTTAAACTGGATAGAAAACAATGGCACTGTCCAATTTCAAAAGGTATGCATGGTCAGCCTACGGACACCTTGAATTTAGCCCAGTGAGACTAGGCTGACCAGACATATCGTTTGAAATGGGACAGTACAGTTATTTTCTGTCCTATTTAAAACGGGATGTCTGGTCAGCCTATTTAGCACCCTATGTGTGGTGCTGTCTGGCTCAGAACTGTGACTGCTGCAGGAGATAACCATGGTCTCAGATTTCTGTCACTCAGCATCCTAAGTTGTAAAGCATTATGCCTGCAAAGCAGATTCAGAGCTGTGCTTTCATAGCCTCCCTGTAATGTACCTCAGTCAATATTCAACTTAGATTTTCGCCTTGGATATGTGCTTTCTATATCCACACTTAAATCCAAAATATTTTGGTTTATCTAGACGCCTGAGTCTAGTCAACTCTCATGTATTGAGTTACTTAAGAGGAGTCTGTTCGGAAAAGGCAGATTATTTATCTCCCTTGAGTTACAGTACTAATTATCAGAAAGCATAAAATTATATGGTTACTAATTTTTTTTCACATTTTTTGAGTTCATTTGTGTTTTGAGTTATTGCCTTGAACCTTACAGATTCTATTAGACATTTTCTTTACCCTAGTTAATTTTTTGGTTAAGGTTATCTTGTTCATTTCTAATTTTTCAAAAAAATAAAAATCTTGGTTTAACAGTTGATTTGCCTTGAACATATCAAGTAATACAAAGTCTCTGTTTCTTAAAGAATTTTTGAAATAAGTATGAAACTGATTTCTTGTTGCCTGCCAGGTTATTAAACCCTTGAGACATAATTAGGGAGACTCAGGGTTCAACTGGTAAAGGAACTGTTAATACTTAGCTCACTAATAAGGGCTTTTTCAGAGAGTTTCAAGAAGAAACATTATATGATTCTTACTGTAGAGAAAGTCCTTGAAGCATCCTAAATTTTTTCTTTAAGAGAATGACTAAATACTTTCACAGTAGTCTTTCTTACTGTGGAATATTGTGTGGCATTTGCAAAGAATGATGTACATCAAAATGTAGGATCATAAAGTATTTCCAAGCAATAGTGTGTAAAAATTAGAAGTTGTAGAAAAATACAAAACAGTGATATCATTTATATTATATAAACATTATATACATAAATTTTATACCTATTATCTATATCTATCTATCTATCTATCTATCTATCTATCTATCTATCTATCTATCTATCTAATATATCATCATCATCAAGAGTCCAGAAGAACCATAAGTTTTGTATAATGTCATCCTAGTTGAAATAATTTTTACTACATCTATTTTTGCTAAGTGATTATGTATGTGTGTGTGTGTACATGCATGTGTGTGTGTATACAAAATAAGTCTGAAAATAAAAAAAATTCATAAAAGTTTATTATTTGGGGATGTTAGGACAGATTCACTTAATTGACAATAAAAAAGAGTATATTTTAGCTGCAAAATGAGTGATAACCACAAGCCTTAAGGGTGTTCTCAACTATATGAAATGAGACAGACATGATTGTGAGTGGTTCCATGAATGATATCTCAAAGAACAGAATCACTTTCATAGGTAGAGAGAATGTAAATCTACTCTAGGTGCAGGATATGAAAGGATAAAGGTTTGTTAGGAAGATGACATACTGCATGTTCAGAAGAGTGTTGAATAGACATTGCAATATATCCTAAGCATATGGATAAAAATAATTTTATAGACTTACATCAATGAACTATTGAAATATAGTTGATGTTCCTTTTTACTTAAGATCATGGACACTCTACCTCTTAGGGAAACATGATTTTAAATTGAAGGGCCTTATAAGCTTTAATAATATGTTTCGCTTGGCCTTAATTTCTCTTTCTTCAAAATGTGAAGATTGCAGCAGATGGTCAGTGTGGTTGATTCAAGACAAAGGCTTTCAAATGAGGTTTTATTCCAGATTTTGTTTCTAGATTCTCAAGTTTTAGGTTAGTATTTAAGAGAGTAATCAAGGCCCAGTCCTGTCTAATTTTGATACAAAATATAAAATAACAATGGGAAAAATGGGTCAGTAATCATGAGATTTGGATTTTAGTTCCAGCTTGGCTCTCAGCGGTTGTGAGAATTAAGGAAAGGCTATTAAAATCTTTGGACTTTGGTTTCTTCCATTATAATTTTGGGATAATAATTTCCAATAATATTGTAAGCATGTAGTAGGAATTAACAATATAATATATGGAAATGCTTGGTAAAATTTAAAATGTTCTTAAAAACAAAGCATTATTAAATTAAAACATTGGTGATAAAAAAATTCTTAAGTACTCTTTCCTCTGATTATTTATTGACAATGATAAGCAGTATCCTATCGCTTTCCTTGGTATTACTATACCAGCTGTGCCTAGAATGCTCTTCGATAGGATTATCTGCAGGGCTCATCCTCTTACTTTAAATATCCACTAAAATGTCACTTTATCAGAGAGATCTCCCTCCCCTGACATCCTATATCAATTAGCAACACTTACCCAGGTGTGGCTATCTCCCTTATCATTCTTTATTTTATATCAACAACTGAAACATTACCAAGTTAATCACATATCAAATTTTTCTATCTGATACTTCCTTCCCCGAACACACATGGGAGTAAAATTTATTAGAACATTGATTTTGGTTTGGCTTACTGTAAATTTCTAACTCTGCTTGAGATATGGTAGACACACAACAAATATTTATTGAATGACTGAGCAAACTTTCACATTATCTGAGCAAGATTTAAATTTAAAAAATATAAGCAAAGTGAATTTTATGATTTTTAAATTTTATTGTAGATAATTTAATAAGCCTTTATATTTATCAAGGAAATACTGAAAATTTATACTATGAATACATTATGTTGTAGCTACTTTGGAAAGATATAGAAAACAACAATAAAGAAACCACACTTATTTTATCTATATATATTAAATTCTGTGTATACCATAGATGTACAATATATGAATATGTAGAAACCATATTAGATGTCATGAATTTTATCTTTTACCTTCAGGTTCTTCAGAAGAGCAGAGAAATTAATAAGGCTAGAAAGAGCTTATAAGAAAAATGTGAGGAAAGCCACAGAGGAATATATTGAGGTGATAACAATTCTAATAAGTTGAAACTATAAATACCAAGTTCTCTAGTCCTTTTGTTATACTTTTAGAAGATAGCAGCTGGTACCCACACATCTTTTATTAGGTAATATTCTTAAAAATAAATTATTATTTGGAAAGTGACATAATTGTAAACCTATTATATATTGAATTAAAAACAAACTTTTTTGGCAATTTGTAGAAATGCCACCAGGAACTGACCATCTCTTCAGTAAAAAATAGTTTTGACATTTTTAACAGAGTACTGCCTCTTTATATCAATAAAATTTCACAACTTCTAGAAATACTAGACAGAAAATGCCAAAGACTATTAATATATGATGTGTTCTTTTTTTAAAAATCACAATTCAGCAAATAAAATCCTTTCAGGCCACATATAGGGAATTGAATAGTATGTGAAGGACTGAGTTAGCATTTATTTTAACATGATCCATTTGAAGATTAAGAACACAAACAATACTTATAATCTAAGTAAAATCATGGACTGAATAAAAATAAAACAGTTTCCTTCTGGGAGATAATGAAAGTTAGAGACCACTAGATTAACTGATTAAAGTTAAGCCTCAAATCTAAGGAGTTTTAAAGAAATTTAAAAAAATCTGGGTAGTAATGGAAGTTCTTTGAAATCTTCGGAAAGATTTGATTTTGTAGTGTCATCAGTGAGCTTCCCATAAAGCCATCAGCTTTAACTAAATAAACTTTGATTTGCAAGTGCTACAAAGGTAAGTGTGTGTGGACGGATAAAGGAGTGGATGAGATATTTTTTTTTATCTATATGTCATTTATTGATGTGTCCAAAAGGGGAGTATTTTGTGTATGTGTGTGTTTAAGATTTATTTTAGTGTTTTTGACAGAAAGAGAGACAGAGACAGAGAGAGACAGACAAAGAGTGAGAGACAGAGAGAAGTGGGGAGGGCCCAGAGCAATCTCCATAGGCATACATCATTAGTTTCAACAGTTTCATTCCACAGATGGATGTGGAGCTGTGTAGGGTGGAAACCAAACCAGGGGCTTCACACATGGGAAGCAAGACCCAGTTCAGTATATGGATTTGCTCTGGCTGGGCCAGGACTCGATCCTTCAGTACCATGGCTGCGAGGCAAGCACTCAATCCGCTGAGTCATCCAGACATCCTGGCATCCTCCCAAAGGGGAGTGTTTAACCTCATTGCTAGTATGTATGTGGCTGCACTATAAATAAACATAAATAAATTGTCAAGACAAATTTTTAAAGCAAAAGAAATGGAGTTTCATAAATGAACTTCCTCCTAGAATTGTGTCCATTAATAGTACCTTCCCTTCCTTCAGAGTAGCTTGCTGGTCATCCATAGAGCAGATGAGACCAGAAATGTGCCCCCAGAGCAGTGTTTGACAAAAACACAGTGTAGCTGTGTTGGCAAACATGTTTTGGAACAGTGTGACTTGAATGTCTCAAACCTAAGTAATTGAGCTGTAAATAAGATCAAATATTGGGAATCTGGGAACATAATATCTTGGATGAATATTGCAAGTGGGATGATTCTGTTTAAGGTTTTTTATGAAAAACAAATGAGGTTTGTTTTCGTATACAATATTTTAACTTACCCACAATTGGTGAGGTATTTCTAAATTATCTTTTCTTTTATATATATATATATATATATATTTTAATATTTATTTATTTACTTATTTATTTTGACAGAGAGAGAGACAGAGAGAGAACTGAACTGGGGGAGCTCCCAGTTCAGCATATGGTTCCGCACGGGCCGGGGCCGGGATTCGATCCTCGGTCCCTGGCGCTGCAAAGTGAACGCTTAACCCACTGAGCCATCCCAGCTTCCCCTCTAACTTATCTTAAAAGTACATGGAAGATCAGTTATTACATCGAATGTATCAACTTAAAAGAAATGGGCTGGAATTACAAGAGGTGATATTTTAGCAAGTTTTTCCATTGCTATGTTTTCCTATATTTTTAACTTAGCCTTAGATTAATACTAATGCATAACTACTAGTAGTAACAGTTATTTATTTTTTTTTCATTCAATAGGATTAGGTAATTAGTAAGGAGTCTTGTCTAAGAAATTGAACAATACATAAATCATTAGTGGAAATTTTATTTTGGGGCTTGGGAGTTGGGAAGGATAACACAAATTTGTTTGCTCTATGGTTAACTGAGTGAGTCTTTGATCCACTGCTTAGTCCTTCTGAGTGCTTCAAAGCAATAATCACCAAAACCTTATTTTAGTAAAGAAAAATAATAGGCAAAGTTATTTTTAAAAATCTATTGAGGCTATAATTTAAACCACATGTAAATAAAGAATTCCAATCTGATCACAATCCCTGTAATCATTTTTCCTTATCCAGTTCCTATATTTTATTGCTTTTGTAGTTTTGTTGCCTTATGATTATGATTATTATTTTTAGTTTTGTTTCATGCTATAAAAATATTTACAGTTTTTGCCTTGGAAGTTGTTCTGTAGTAGTGTTAAACCCTGTAAACATATCCACAAAACTGTCCAATTTGGTGGAGCACTCACTGCTCATTAAGGAGAAAACTGAATTAATTCTGTTAATTGAACCCCCAGGTCCTCTGTGTCTCTGCATTTATTTTTTCTTTCATACAGAAGAAACAAATAAGCAACAGGCATTTAATTCTGGGTTCAAGAACTGTCAGCACTTTTACATCTATCCGTTCTACTTCATTATAATTTTATTCAAACATAAGTGTTAAAACCACTGTTTTTTCTTTGCACAAAACTTCTAATGTTATCATCCCATTACCCACCTTGTAATGATTAAGAAACCATACCTATGAGACATCCTAGGTGATTAATGCAGGCAATAATTTGGGTTTACAAAATTTGTTTTGCAATGCCACTCACATTCTTTGGCTGCGCATTGATTTAGCTTTATCTGGGCACGGTTCCAGCTATTGTTATTATTATTACTTTAATGGCCAATTTTGCTTGCTAAAAAAATTTACATACCTTGTTAAAATATCTTTAACATCTATTTTTCCATAAAGCAATTTGCAAAATAATTGTTCTGTACAGACTATCATTATAACATAAACAAAATTAAAATGTAATAGCTATTATGAGTCAAGAGACTATCTTTCAATCAATAACTCAAGTATACCTTTTAAGATCATTTAAATGCCTCATCAACTTCTTAAAATAGGGTTATCTTTTTCAGTTATGCTTTTTTTTATGTAAAACCGATTAGTCTATAAAAAAATAAAAAATAAATAAAAATCTAACTGTTTTCTATTATAGAAGCTTTTCCTAGAAGAACATGAAACTGATAAATAAGAAAATTTGAGAATTTAAAAATTTTGCAAGTTTAATTGAACTTATAAATGCATTATTTCTGTACAAAGCATGTCTCATGTTTTTAAAGATTTATTTTATTGTTTTTGACAGAGAGAGACAGAGAGAAGGGGGAGGGCCCAGAGTAGTCTCCATAGTTGTACGCCATCAGTTTTCGACATAGTTTCATTCCACACAGGTGGGTGGGGGTCTGTGCAGGGCAAGAACCTGGTCAGGGGCCTCCCACATGGGAGGCACACCCCCAGGTGCTGGGGGCTGAATCAGGAGCCTCCCACAAGGGATGCTCACCCTGGGAGAAGCAAATTGGAGCCACACCCTAGTTTAGCATATGGGTACACATGGACAGGGGCCGGCATTCGATCCTCGAACCATGGGGCTGCAAATGAGCATTCATCTCACTAAGCTGTCCTGGCATCTCCAAGAATCTCTCATCTTAATTGAATAAAATTCTTATATACCATCTACTTTCTGTGTTTAATAAAAATGTTTTTCAAATGTTACCACGAGATCAGTGATTTTATATACATGGTAGGTTGTTTTCAACTAGAGATGCAATCAATCCTCCAATTTCAATGTCTATCCATTTGCAAAGTGATTATGCTTACTCACAGCTCTCATCAGGAGGTGTAAGCTATATCCTGTGGCCATGGTAATGAATTACCAGAAATTGGGTGCCTGAAAGCAACAATAATTGATTCTTTTATGGTTTTACAAGCCAGAAGTCTGAAATTAAGGTGTCAGGTTGGCCACACTTCCTTTGAAGGTGCTAGAGAATTGTCCCTTTACTCCTGGAGCTCCTGGTGGCTTTCAGCATTTTTTTGTGGTTGCTTATCTCCAAGATCTGCCTCCAGCCTCTCATGCCCTCTTCTCTTCTCTTTTCTCTTCTCTTCTCTTCTCTTCTCTTCTCTTCTCTTCTCTTCTCTTCTCTTCTCTGTCGGTGTCTCCTCCTCTTCTACCTGTTATAAGTAACCTCATCATTGGATTTATGTCCTGCTTGGGAATATCCAGAAATGGTCTCATCATAAGATCATCTAATTTAATTACACTTAATTCAATGACATTCATAAGGTCTGGTTATTAGGACATGATCCTATCTTTCAGGAGGCCATCATTCATTTCACTACACCACCTTTAAATCTGACCTGATGTTATGATGAGCTTTGACCATCAGTTTATAACAAAATAAGCATGGCTCCAGTGGTATCCAGTTTCTGCTTTTACACAGCTTGAGTGTACTCCTGAGAGTATAATGAAAAGATGTGTAGTCACATGGAACAGTCAGACTTTCAGCAGAGGCTCCTTTGACCTATCCTCAGCACCAGTGTCCAATTATGTGAATGAAGCTCTCATAGCCCATCCAGCTCATCAAATGTCAGATGACTTTAGTGTATGTGGGAATACAGGCAACACTAGCAGAACTCTCCATCTAGGTCCAGCCCAAGTTGCTCACAGAACAGTGAGTAAAGGAAATAGTTTGTTTTAATCTATTAAGTTTGAGATTGTTTATGACATTTCAGTAGATAACTAATACAGAAAAAAGTACCTTGATGTAGGATAGTGCTGTGACAAAAACCTCAAATAGCAATGGCTTTGAAGCAGGATGTTGGGAATAGACTGGAAAATTCACAAGGCTGGAGAAATGGCAAACAAATTGAAAGTGGGCACTTCAAAAATGGTGAGATAAAAGCTAACTGAGGCTAGAATGCTAATTGAGATGACCCATGTTATATAGTTGTGAGAAGAAATGGTCATCTGCTTTACTATCATCTGCAATAAATTAGAAGATAGAAAATTCTTCTAATAAACATAGGGATAAGTCAAAGGAGATTGCCAAGCCAAATATTAAAGAGGTCCATTGATTTATTTTACTGTGTTCTCATAAGGTGTTGATGTCTCATAGATAACATTAAGGTTCTAAAAGCACACTTGGTAATAAACATATTATATCAGTTACCTATTGCTGTGTAACCAACTAATGCCAAAACTTGAAATCTTAAAAGTATTAATAAATACTAGGTCAGGATTCTGAAGTTCAGCTTGTGTGGGGCTCAGCAAGACTGAGTTTTTGTGGTTTTGCTTGGGGACATTTACCCAACTGTGTTTTTGACAGCTTTCAGACTCAGTAATTTAAGATGGCCTCATTCATGCTTCTTGAAATCGGCGCTTGTTGTTAGAAGGTTGCTCTGGAAAGGAATTGAGTGCACTTGTCTTGTTCCACGTAGCTTCTTCTCTTCCATTAGGCAAGTTAGGGCTTCTATATATTGTGATATCAAGGCAAATTTCCAGGAGATATAAAATAAAAGCTGTAAGACCTCTTGACAATAAGACTAAGAAATTGCACAATATCATTTCCACTGAATTACACTGTTTTGTGTCTCCTTAATAATACGTTAAACTGATTTGCATCTGCCTCATAATAAAGTGTAAATATTTACTAAATGTAAATGATGCTACTGCGTCTATAAATTCACAAACTATAGTCAGGGTAGTGCTAAAAGATTGATTGTATAGTTTATAGCTTTCATTTGAGAGACCATACTATGCATTTTCCAACCTGTAGTGATTTTAAATCATTTTGAATTTCCCTAATTTATGTGAATAACTTTATAATGAGTCTCAATTTTCTCAATTTCCTGGTTTTAATTTTTTTAATCTATGATCCCAGTTGAAAACTATAATTTTAAAAATACTCCAGTTTTAAAAATTAGGAAGAAAATGACAGATCATATAATAAAGACAAAGTTTTCTATGTGCAAGTGAAATATTGAATAGCCATTCAGTATTACATGTTAACAGAAAATTTGATAGAGCAGTTGTCAAAGTGTTTTGACTTGATTTGTGAGCAGCATGTATGTGTGCATATGTTTGTGTGTGCGTGTATGTGTCATCATGAATAAAATAACAACATTAGTTCATAAAACAATAAAAAAAAATTCAGTGATGTTTGTCTTGAATTTTTAAGCTCATTTGATTGGGTTTGGGTGTGGGACTAAGATGAGTGGCAACGAGTACAATAATATAATTCACTCTGGTTGAATCAAAGATACAGTATTAACACCACCGATGCCTTGTGAATTCTTTGAAAGAATACAAGAATATTCAACTTTTTCATATGTGATGGCATGTATGTATGAATATATTCATGAAAAGAAAGGAAAATAGGATTGGCAAAACTGGAAAAGCAGTTTTCTGTAGTTTTGCTTGCCTGATTGTAAAGTAAAAAAAAAAAAAATCTCTTTAGGTTTTTGAGTAAAACTGATATTTCCTGAGGATTATTTACAGAGATTGTAGGGCCTTGCTTATCCCTAGACTAGTCTTTGAATATCTCTTTTTTTAGCGTATGCCAGTTTGAGAACCGCAGCTTTAGAAGAGAAGCTGAGCTGTGGCTTTCGTGGAATACACGACAAAGAATTCCAGCTTCTTCAGAGGGCAGCATAAATATAGGCTTATAAACCCAAAGCCCAGAATTGACTTAAATGTACATATGAGTTTTCAGAGTCAGGCAGGCAGCATAGTCACAACAGCATCAGAAGCTGGATCTTCTCCAGCAGAATCTAGATTTTAAGGTTAAGGTCAATCGATCTTTTAATATATATTTGGCTCGATTCCCCCACATTCTAGTCTCTAAACAATCCTTGAAATTTTGTATATTCTTGAGTCCTTAACATTCTCATGGTTTCAATCTCTAACACAAATTTTATGACTTCTATATTAGTTTCCTATTGTTGTCATAACAAATTACCACAAATATAGTGACTTCAGGCAACATATATTTATTATATCACAGTTTTGATGGTCACAAGTGTCACAGGACTAAAATCTAGGTGTCAGCAGGGTTAGATTCCTCTCTAGAGGACCTAGGGGAGACATTAGTCCCCTGTGTTTCCCAACTTTTAGAGGCTGACCGCCTGCCCTGGCTCCTGGCATCCTTCCTTCATTTTTAAAGCCAGCAAGAGTAGGTTGAGACTTTCATCTTGGGTGACTCTGATATCCTCTTTGGCCTCTCACTTTCATGTTAAAGTGCCATTGTGATTACACTAAGCATGCGCAGGTAACCCAGGATATTATCCCTACTTTAATATGAGCTGACTTAGCAACCTTTACTCCATCTGCTACCTTAATTCCACTTGGCACTGGAAGGTCACATTTTTACTGGTTCTCGAGAATAGGGTATGGACATCTTTGAAGGACTATTACTCTCTTAACCCCATCTTCCATGGCTGGTTGCTTTTTCCTACAATAGGTTTCGCCATATCTGGGCCTCAGCCACCTGTCTAATTTTCATAAAACCTTTATGGATATAAGACTCTTATGGATGTTTTGGGTGACAGCTTAAATGAATAAAACCAAACTAGAAAACTTTACATGTTTTTGTTTCAGAAAAATAAATTCATGCCCACTGGAAAATATTCTTTTTTATTAAAAAAAAACATACCTCATAATTATAGCAAAAAAGATATTCCATTTCTTTAATAATTTGAGAATAGAGAATTATAGAGAAACCATTAGTCTCATACAGTTACCATTCTAAGCAAACACTCCTAGCAGCTGGCGAACATGTGCCTCTATCCTGAAGGGGAATGTGAGTCATAGTATTACAGGTAGATAGGTCCCTCATTAAACTGCTGTGAACAGAGATCAGCCCTGTTTGAAACATTTTCATAAAACTTCCATTTTGCAACAATGTAAACACACCATACTTTGACTTAACCTTTATTTAAGTGTAAGTCATACTGATCAAAGTACTGATGTCATTTTGTTGGCCACCATGACAGTGAGCTAGAGTTGATATTGTGATATGATATGATATTACACTTCAAATAATGATGTTAGCTGAACCCCAATTTTGTTCTTTATCAATAGAATATAATTTTTTGGTGATGAACCAAGACTTAGGGAATAAGTGATTTTTAGTTAAACAATCATGCTACTTCCATTTCCCACTGCCAACAATTTCCTTACTGTAGGTGGAGATATGACTCAGTTTATGGCCATAAAAAAACAGTGATCCCCTTTACCTAGGTTCCTTCCTGTTTTGGGTGATATCTGATAAGTACTTCACATAGAACCTGTCTTTTAACTATGAATAGGCTCACCAGGTATACCATTTGAAATGGAACAGAAAACAGCAGTACTGTCCCATTTTAAATGGTACATATGGTCAGCCTATGGACACCTTGAATTTAACCTAGTGAGACTAGGCTGACCATACATCCTATTTTAAACTGGACTATGTCATTGTTTTCTGTCTTGTTTAATACTTTATATCTGGCCAGCCTAACCATGAAGTTAGACAATCTTCTGAGTATTGTAAGCAAGGGTGGGAGGGTGGACATAGGATGGGGAAGATGAGAAGAGACAAGGTTCTTCAAGACATCACTGAGACACTTGGACCAAGACTAGAACTGTTGCCCATTAAATAGACTGACCACATGTACCATATTAAACAAGACAGAAAACAGTGGTACTGTCCCACTTCAAACATTGTGTATTGTCAGCCTAGTTTCACTGGGCTAAATTCAAGGTGTCAGTGGGCTGACCATACATACCATTGGAAAAGGGAGAGTACCATTTTCCAACGCTTGCTCAAAGAGGTGTCAAGGCTCTTTTGTTTCCTCATAAATACAATGACAAAACAAAGTAATTTAATGCAATTTAAGTGTTTTTACTCAACGATGTACTATAACCAAGATAGTTTATACCATACATGAATGTATGGCTACCTACATTTACATCTAAGTAAATGGGAAAAACGGTTATGAAGTAACATATTTAAAATCCTAAAAGTAATCTGATATTTTTATTTTATTCTCTTTAATTTTATTTTTTTATATGCTATCATGAGAGAAATTATTTCAAGATTGTGTACTTAGAGGTATTCTGTAGTTTAAAATGTTCTGAATGAGATTACTGTATTGTTTCCAGTACTCCTAGAAATGTTAATTGTTAAAAATGTCTGGAAATCAGAGCTGGCTGGTATTGCTCATTCTCGTTACGGGAACATGGAAAAAGGGCTACTGCTAGCCTTCAGCTGTGTAGAAAATGTCAGTGTACCACTTTAACTAGTCTTAGTTTATTCAGTTCCCTGGGGTATATAGTAAGCGTACAGATTAAGCTGATAAGGAATCTACTCACATCCTCCCTCCTTCTTAATAACATTTTCTAGATAAATTCACATTAAGCAATGCCCAGGAGAATTCTCTTAGAGCTTAAAATTAAAAGGTGGGTCTTTTACTAAATAGATTAGGTACACATTACACATAGAAGGATCACCAGGAAACAAACAGGGCACTTTAAGCATGGAATTAGTATTCATTGTTTTTCAGTGCAAATTCATAGACATCTTTAGCAGTGTACCGGTATTTCAAAATTTTAGACAGACAATTAGGTTGTCAGGAAATCAAATGCATCTTTCTCAAGCATATTATTATTATTATCACTATTTTTCAAAGAATCATTTTATGGGTTGAGAGAAGATGAGAGGCAGAGAAAGATGAGGGGAAGGCCCAGAGTAGTTTCCATAGTTGTACAGTAATCCACTATTTAGCAATCACTTATCTGTATAACTGTCTTTTTCAGTTCATCTTAAAAGCAAAAACAAGTCCAATTATTAGAGCTTCAAATATTTTTTATCATCAATATTTAAAAAAAGATGTATTTTATTGTTTTGAGAGAGAAGGTAAGAAAGAGAGAGACAGAGAGACAGAGAGAAGGGAGGAAGACCCAAAGCAGTCTCTACAGTTGAACATTATCAGTGATATAGTTTTATTCCGTACAGGTGGACGTGGGGCCGTGCAGGGTGGGAGCTGAACCAGGGGCCTCTCACATGGGAGGTGAGGACCTTCACCACTGAGCCATCCTAGCAGTTAACAGTTGTGCTACAGTTGAGCATATGGGTTTGCATGGGTCAGTGCTGGGGCCAGGATTTGATCCCTGGACCCTGCAGTTGCAAGACAAGTGCTCAACCTGCTGAGCTATCCTGACATCCCCTCTCAAACATTATTTTAAATGAATTAGAAGAGAAGAAGAGACAATAGCAGAGAGCATGCTATATAGTTCTATTTCAGAAAAACTTTTGTTGTTGTGCATGTTTATGTGTATGAATGCCCAAGGTCATGATTGTAAAATGATGTTCTTGTAGGAAGTGATTATCAAAATTTGAAACTCCTGCCTTGTAAGATATGGTGTAGAAACTTTAAGCCTAGCTTGCTTCTGAAAAATATTTATGACATTATTTTTCTTTATTTTGCAAATGAAAAACCAAACAAACACACAAACAAACAAAAAACCATGGCTAGAGCTAGAGGAATTCATAGCTACATTTTGACTACTTTCCCCCAAATCCTGTTTCTTATATAATTTACATTTTTGCTAAAGCATTATTTGTTTCCTTAACTTTCTTCTCTAAATCTGACAGTCTGTGTATTGTCAGCCAATCTTTTATCTCCAGCTTCATAAGGTGCATGTTTTGTTTACCTTCTTGGGAATCTCTAAGGAGATACTACAGACGTTTTCTGTCTCTTGAGTACTGTGTTCTTTTCCTTCTATGCTGTTGCCTCAGACTTTTTTTTATTTTGATTTTTTTATTATTATTTTTTTCTTTCTTTTTCCCCCCACCACCCACTCTGGTAACCCATCCTTGAACATGAGGTCTATCCCATTATTCTATTACCTGCCAATACTATAGGTAAATATTTATCTGAATGATCTTAGATCTTTCATATCAGATTGAAAACTGGAGAGCTAATGGACATGGGTCAGTGTTGGCACCTTAGAGATCGGTGGACTGCAGAGACTAAACTGTGAAAAGATCATTTCTTAGGAGGAAAAAGTGTATGTAGATCTTATGTCTTTGTTGGTATGTTTCCCTTCTACACTTCATTTATAAGAGATTTATAAGAGATTTGGAAAATGGATGCTATGCTTTTTCCCTAAGTTATTTTTTTCATGAAAACTTTATATATATATATTTTTCAAATTTTAATATTTATTTTTATTATTTCTGGGGTGGGAGATTATATAATGTTAAAACTTTACTATTTTTCTGGAAATAATTATTATCTTATCTTCAGTATGTGTATACCTATGTTTGAATAAAATTTATCACAATGTTCAAAATGTCCTATCTACAAAAAAATGTTAACTATGTTTTAATTGAACTAATTTTTCATTTTACTTCTTAGAATTGTAAACCCATCGGGCTCTGAGAAATGGCAGCAACTGAGCGAATGCTATTTGTCCCTAGTACTCTGCTAAGCGTTTATGAGTATGTACATGTGACACAACCACTAGCTATCCACAACATCATTTTTCCATTATTGGGAACATGGATTATATTTCCCAGAATTTCCTGTGGATAAGTAGAATCATGTGACTAAGATCTTTATGGAAGTTGAAGTAGTTCTTTGTCACTATAGCCCTTATCAACAAAAACCTGCCCTGCGCACTTCTCCCTCTTTCTCTTTTTTTTTTTTCTGACTCAGCTGGGTCATCCCCTCTCCATTACGACCACATGGTGGAGACATACTCACCTGACCTGAATATCCATCCAAGAATTTTACATGAATAGTAAATAACATTCGAGCCTGGAAAGCCACCAAAATAGGACCTTATTGTTTAAGCTGCATAGCCTATCTTTCCCATCTCATTTAGCTCTCATAAAAATATTGATAAGTAGGTATTATGATACTAATCTCACCAATGAGGAGTCAGAATTATTTAAGGTAAAAGTGCAGAAGTCATATTTCAAATCTAGTTTTCTAACTCCAAAGCCTGTGTTCTGCTTCATTTAATAAGGCAGACAGCTCCCTGTGACAAGCTTATTGAAAAGTATCAAATTAGGAGAGTAGAAACATGAAATGTCTTTATTTTTTCCTCTTTAATACTAATACTCGTGCTCTCTTAAGTCTTCATTTCCCTACAAAATGTTGGAAGGCATTATACTATCACATTTTAATTCTATTTATTTTCAAATACTATCATTTATTAAAGCAGACTTTTCATTTTTAGGAACTTGTTATATTCATTGAAAATTTTAAAAGTAAGTCAACTCAAAATGAGTCTCCTACGTTCCCTTTATTGCAGTCTATTTGTGTTCATTTTTATTATAAATGAAGATGGTATTGGCCTTGTCTGAAACAGTTTGACCATATTTCAGGAGAGATACTGCTTGGGTGATACCCCACCTTTGCCATTTTCCAGTAGTGTGACAATGGGTAAGTTATCTCATTTCTTTATGTGTCAGGATTTTTCACCTGTAAAATATTGGAGTTGGGAGGGGGCATCAGGCATATAGTGATAGAAGGAGAGCTGATTCTGGGTGGTGAGCACATAATGCAATGCATAGATGATGTAATGTAGAGTTGAACACCTGGAAACTATGTAATTGTTACCAACCAGTGTCACCCCAGTAAATTTCACAATAAAAAAAAATAAAATAAAATAAAGGAGTCAAAGCCATAAGAAAAAAATATAGTGGTAATGATTCTACCTGTTTTAATAGCTATAATCTTCCTAGTGAAGATTAACTAAATGAATACAGAATCAAGCTCATAAGAAAACTTTGATAAATATTAGGGTTTAAAAAGCATGATTATCACTTTGGCTAGGAGAATCAGGCTGCATTCCTGTGTCACCATCATGTGGCAACCCCTTACTGTGTTCATCCATGACAAGGTTGTGCCCCCCCACCCCAATCCTGTTATTCTCCAATGCTGAGCCCTAGATCTGAGACCTCATGCCAGATTCAATTTTTATATTATAAATTCTTAAGGAACTGCTCATATTTAGTGGTGTGCTGTGGTCCTATTCCACTCTCACTGTCCCTAACATAAGGTCCAGACATTTTTCTCCTCTGCTCAACATCAGGTGGGATATGGTTACTTCTCTCTCACTAGCAGAAGGAAAATATTTGCGATTCTTTAATCTTCATTGTCTTAAGTCCTTGATCCTAAACTTTGTAGACAGGCAGACCCTCACCTCCTTTATTTGAAAGTAGGGAAACAGAAAGGCCACTCTCTATAAAACAAGCCTGCTTCCCCTCAAAATATGACGTCGCATTTCCAAGCATTTCTCTTGTATCAGGAGGAGTGACACAGTTAGGGGAATTATAAATGCCAATAACAATTGTTCCCTTCAAAGTTGGTATCTGGAAAACTGAATGTTTTCTATTATTTATTTATTCATTTATTTAATTAATTTTATTTATTGTTTTTGACACACACACAGTGAGACAGAGGGAAAGGGGATAGTCCAGAGCAGTCTCCATAGTTGTACATTAGTTTTTCATACAGTTTTGTTCCACAGATGAATGAGGGGCTGTGCAGGGCACGAACAGGGCTGAGGCCTTCTGAATGTGAGGCACACCCCCAAGAGCTGAGGGCCTCCTATATGGGAAGCTTGAGCCCTAGTTCAGCATATAGGTCCGAAAGGGCTGAGGCTGGAATTCGATCCTTGGATCCTGTGGCTCCAAGGCGAGTGCTCAAACTGCTGAGCCATCCCAGCAGTCCCTGAATGTCTTCCATTCTTAACTGTGGAGCTCAATAGTTAATTTTAGGAAAACAAGATGGGACTCAGCTCCAACACCACCTGATTACATTTTAATTAAAAAACTTGGTCAAGTCCAAGTGCTAAAATTATCCTGTGATCAAACTAGGCTTAAAAACCAACCTCCAGGCTCTCAGTACAAAGTTCTTTCTAGAAATGTATGAGTGGTATATAATGTTTTAAATAAAAAAGAAATAATAATATACACATATATCAATACATAACTATGCATATATATTTTTTCTATTGAAGAAACAAAAGGTATCTTTACCTTTAGTCTACTTTATGGGAAGAAAAAAGAATTTCTCCCTGTCAATGATGGCCATGAAGAAGCAAGTTTTCTTTTACTGTGCCAAAAAAAGAAAAAGAAAAAAAAAAAAAATAAATAAATAAAAAAGAGAAGAAAAGAGAGTGAGGGGAGAACAAAGTCAAGAAAAAGCAAAAATTGCTGTGGTTATGATGCTTTGCATTAGCTTTGGGGCACATTTTTAATCTTGCAAATATTATTATAGGATCATGTCATTTCTATAATAGAGTTCAATATGGGTTTTCGCATCACAATATTCACATATTTAATGATTATGTAAGAGGACAGTTTCAGAGTATGGTCTCTTCCAGCCTCTCAGTAGTCTCTGCAATGTCAATTTGTGTTTAAAGTCGCCATCATGGGGGACAGTCAGAGGAGTCAAAATTTTTTACTCTAGACATCGCTGTGCTGTAGCTTTTTTGCTGCCCACAAATGCAGTACCCACACACATGAAATTCAGATCCACTAAGCGCCACCTAAATAGCCTTTAGAAACATGCTTTCAATTCACACATTCCCTTACAACACAACTACAAGTAAAATGAGAAGCTGCTGGTTTAGTGAAATAATTTGAATATATTTCTTTATATCTGAGAATTTAGAATCAAAGAAGGCATTATTCTCTTTTAAAATTTGCATAACTATCCCCCCAAATAAAAATAAGGTAATAAAATGTGTTTCCTCATGTGAAATTATTACTACATATTGAGAAATTTTTGTTTTTTTAACTCTAATCCCAAACCCAGTCTTTAAAAGATATTAGAGACTATTCTGAGGGAAATAAATGAGTTAGGCCAGGGGTGTCTAACCTTTGGGCTCCCCTGGGTCACATGGAAAAAGAAGAATTGTCTTGATCACACATAAAATACACGAACACTAACGATAGTTGAGAAGCTAAAAAAATTGCAAAAAACTTTATAATGTTTTTAGAAAGTATGACTTTGTGTTGGGCCACATTCAAAGCTGTCCTGCGCTGCTTTCAGCCCATGGGCCACAGGTCGGACAAGCTTGGGTTATGCTGTTACAATGAATTTCAATATCTTTGCTTCTCTGATTTATGAGTTGTTTCCATATTGTTTTATGAAACATTTGTTAATCTACAGCTGGACATAATTTAGCCTTCCGATCTTCTCTCATTTACCTGTTCTTTTTTTTTTTTTAAGTTTTATTTATTTATTTTATTAATTTTTGACGAGAGAGAGAGAGAGAGAGAGAGAGAGAGAGAGAGAGAGAGAGAGAGATACAGAGACAGAGACAGAGAGAGAGAGAGAACTGAACTGGGGGGCACTCCCCAGTTCAGCATATGGGTCTGCACAGGCCGGGCCCGGGATTCGATCTTCAGTCCCTGGCGCTGCAAAGTGAGCGCCTAACCCACTGAGCCATCCCGGCTTCCCCCCACTTACCTGTTCTTTTCCTCAAAGTACCTTACAAAGATAAGCGTACTTGGTAGATTTTGATTTAATTATTTAGGCTATTCTTGTTTCAGTGAGTTTTACATTTCTCTTTAATTTTGGTAAAACTGGTGTTCGTTCATATTACGTATTTTCCGGTGTATAAGACGACCCCCTAATTTTACAGTTAAAACATAGGTTTAGGCCTATATTCGCTGTTAGTCTTATACAGCGAATATAGGCCTAAACCTATGTTTTAACTGTAAAATTAGGGGGTCGTCTTATATGCCCGGTCGTCTTATACGCCGGAAAATACGGGGTTGTGAATAGATCACACGAGGGTTGAAAAACATTAAAACATTTTGTGTGAATTTTAGGGTAATCACTTTTAAGGAAAGCAGAAAGGGTAAATGTGAGTTGCTAGTGAAGTGAAATTGTTTTATTTGGTTGTATATTTGGTATTTAGAAATCACCTTGAGTAGGAGAAAAAAAAAAAAAGAAAACGATAAGGAAGACTCCTTTAGTGTATCATCTTGTGATAATCATCAATGAGCCAACGATTATAAAGAAACAAAACAAATACAATATCCTCAACTGAACACCATTTACCACAAATCATGCTGTTACTGTTTATGGGACACATAAAATAATCTCTTTAAATTTTATCTTCATAAATTTTATGTATGCCTGATATCTCATGCATTTTTAACTAAGAGAAACTGTAAATACATGCCTGGGCATAGTCACCATCAGCCAGACAATGTCTGTGCAATGAGTTACTGTAAAGAAAAAATATTAGGCGCCTCTCATATTTGTATTTGATTTCAAATATTTGGGTGCCTAAAGCCCTTCCATCACTTTTTATTGCTCCTAGAATAAAAATCTCCAATCTTTTTATTTTTTTAAGATTTATTTTATTGTTTTTGACAGAGATAGAGATAGACAGAGAGAAGGGAGAGGGCCCAGAGCAGTCTCCATACTTGTAAGTCATCAGTTTTTTCAAAATTGTTTCCTGTCACACAGGAGGATGGGGGTCCCCGCAGGGCAGGAACTGGGCTGAGGAACTCCTGCCTGGGAGGTATGCTCCTTGAGCCAGGGGCCGAATGGGGGTGGGGTGTGGGGTGGGGCGAGAACTGAACTGGGGGCCTCCCACATGTGGAGTACACCCTGTTCAACATATGGACCCAAATGGGCTAGGGCGGGATTTGGTCCTTTGTCCCTGGGACTGCAAAGCGAGTGCTTAAACTGCTGAGCCATCCCAGCTTCTCCTAAAAATTCCTAATCTTGAACATACACAAAAGGTCCTGCACAGCTAGCCTAGTCCCTGACTTCCTATATCTCCAGTCATGTATTGTGTTGTTATTCTTCTCAATCTCTTCCTTGCTCTCACCATAGCCAGTTTTTCTGTTCCTGCAATGTACCAGTTTCTCCCTCAAGGCCTTTACATATATTCCACAGATATCCTTTCCTCTACCAGTAACACCTTCGGTTTCACCACTCACCCCACATTTGCCCCTAATGCATCCTTCAATTTCAGCCAAAGATAATGGCTTCAGTGAGATCCTCTGTGAATTCCACCCCCAATTTAAATTTTGTTCTTAGACTTCTATATTGAATACCATAGCATACAATTATATATTTACATGTAATACTCTGGTTATTAGGGGGTAAATTCCCTGAGGGCCAGAGCCCTGTCAATTTTGCTCATTAGTTTTCATTTAGTGGTTAACCTTATACCTAGCACAAAAAAAAGAAAAAAAGAAAAAGGAGTCTATGTTTGCACTAAGCAATAATTGAACCACACTTGAATTACTGAAGTGATATTTTAGAAACCACTTGAAACCCTGAAATTTGTGAAAGTCAAGATAACAAAGGGAGCCCTGGGATCTCAAGGTGTGATAGAACAAAAGTTATTTGACCAGAAATAATGATCAGCTTGGAGGAGGAAGGCTCTCAGTGTGTGAGTGGGATACTTGCCTTCTGACATTTCATCTGTCAGGTTACACACTGCTGGCAGAGACAACTCTATGCAAATGTTGTCCTTAGTGGATTGCAGACTGAAATGTGTGTGAATACCCCAAAGAAGGAGATACAGTTTCTGCTCCCGAAGGGTAGAGCATAATAGACATTTGCAGTCACAAGATTATTAAGTGGCCTTTCTTAAGATTAAAAAACAAATTAATAGACAAAACAAAAAAAACAAAACGAAAACAGGGTAAGGCCCTTTCCTGGTACAAAAAGATTGAGCCAATTTTTGTGCCTCCTCAACTCATCGTACACACTGCTACTGTTTCTCCATCACTTTTTATTGTAGTTTATCTGTTTACATATCCTTTTTCTCTACTAATATTTAGTTCCTTTGAAGATAGAATTATATAGTTTTAAAAAAATAAATTAATTCATTAATTTAGATAAATACATTACAAACTTTTAAAAAAAGATTATAATGCCCAGGAAAAGATATATTTTTCTATTAAATCCCATATCCCCTCCACATCTACTATTTTTATTTTGGTTTAGGCATTCTGATATTTTTCTCTCTGCTTTACTATATTTAAATTTCTGAAAAACATTAGTCATTATATGATTGATTCAGTCAATTTTATTACCCAACAATGGTTTGTGATCACAGTTTGGAAACCACAGCATTTTGGGTTGTGAGCTATATAAAAGTAGGTACCATTCTATCTATCCTTAATCATTAAACACAGACTCAATTTGATGAATACATTAATGACTATACCTTTAGCACTTAGAAACATTGTATGATATTTAATACCTGCATTTTGAGTAAACATGTAGGTAAGGTTTCTTAGACTTTGAAGGAGGCCTGGGAAACTTCTGTATTTTGAGTTTCCTAGTGTAATGTAAATAAATAAATGTCAAATAAGGACCTACAAATTTAGTTTGTTAAAATGTTTACATTCAATCTGTGAACACTTAGCATTAAATTAAAAATGATGTAAAATGACGCGGTTGACATTATAAACAGAATTTATAAGTGCTGAATCACCATAGGAAATATGGTTCACTATAAAGGCAAAACGTGAATTTAAAGTTGTTTGATGAACTCCTTTCCTTAAAATTTTGACAGTGTATTTCTGTACCTATATCACATTTTTGGCCAACAATTTCCAATTGTAGGTGTAAAATCTTTCAAGACTATGAGGTACTCTTCACATGGTGTTTTTCCTTTTTTTGCTGACATCAAGCTTTCAACTTCCAACTTAAGAAACTGTCCAATTGAGAAATTGTTTAGGGAACTTTTCTGATAACACACAAACACACTAACTGAAAGTGTTATGTATAATAGGTGGTGAAAAATGATACAAGGAAGTTGAGCTAATTGAAGAAACTATTCAATAAAGAAACAGCCCTGGCTAGGACACAATGGCTATTTCCATAAGACGGTCCCAGAGTACCAAAGATCGTGAAAGACCTAGGCGTGACATTGACCTTTGGGAAAATTAAGAAACCTTTAGATCCAAATATTTCTGCATGTTCACTCTTTTAGTGTGCCTTGCCTGTGACTTCATTCATTAAATTGATTCCTAACTCATCTCCCTGTCTATAGCCTAGGCCTTTCTATACTACCTGCAGAGTGAGCACTTATAAATCAAATCTGATTGTGCCATTCTTCAGCTCAAATAGATTTAAGGAGACCCCAAAGCACTGAGAAAAAACCAAAACATAACAAAACAAGACCAAAAAAAGCCATAGAATGATACATAAAGCCCTGGTAAGTTTGGCATTTGCTGACCTCTTCTTCCCCTTGAACCTCTTCAAAAGTATCACGAGTATGACCAAAATATTAGGTTTTCTGTCCCCTGCATGTACTTTTTTTTTTAAAGCTTCTCCCTAGCAAACTGTATTTTCAGTTCTTATTCACCCTTTAAAATGTCATTGCTTTGCAACCTCATTTATAAAGTCTTCCCTGTCCCCTGCCCCCGACCGCTGCAGCCGCAGGACTCTCCCAATTAGACACAGGCTGGTAGAATGATAACAACTGTACAGATGTTAGGAGGCAGCCTCCATTTGATTACAATTCTGTTGCTGTCATAACCATGGAAACTTGAGCAAGTTGCTTGACATCTGTACATTTCAGATTTCTCTAAAATGGGAGTAAAATAGCACAGACGTTTGAAATGTGGGGGCATGTCAGGTATATAAGCTAAAGTAGATACTTTGTTATTTTTCAAAAGTTATATTTTTAATCTTCAAATCTTACGTGTTTAAAGAGATAACTTGCCATCTTCTGCATCCCAATTTTATTATTTCTTTCATAATAATGGTGGTGATAATAGTACAACAACAAACCTTTACATAGTACTAAGTGCCAGGTATTATTCTAGACATTTTTTTATTCTTTTGTTAAATTTATTGAGGTGACATTGGTTGGTAACAATTACATAGTTTCCAGGTGTACAACTCTATATTATATCATCTAAACATTGCATTATGTGCTCACCAGCCCAGATATTTCACATGTTGTACCTCATGCAACCCTATGCAATAGATTCTATATATTTTTTTTCTTTTGGAAGAGAAACTGTGTCACAGAGATGTTAACTACTTGTCCAAAGTCACAAATCTTATGTGTCTGGGTGCTGAATTTGACTCCTAGGGTTTATGCCCTAATCGCTAGTGCGTTCTTCCTTTGCTGTTAGTCCGTGATCAGACTCTGACTGTCGTGGACAGTAATCTGACCTCTCTAAGACTCAGTTTTCTCATCTGTAGAATAGGGGAAATAAAACTTTTTGAGGGGAAGCCGGGATGGCTCAGTGGGTTAAGCGCTCACTTTGCAGCACCGGGGACTCAGGATCGAATCCCGGCCCCGGCCCATGCAGAACCATATGCTGAACTGGGAGCTCCCCCAGTTCAGTTCTCTCTCTGTATCTCTCTCTCTCTGTCAAAAATAAAACAATAAAAAAATATATATTAAAAAAACAACAACAAAAAAAACTTTTTGAGGTGGTGGATAACATCAACATGGATAATGAAACCTGTCTACATTAATACTTAGAACATGATGAGAAATAAATATAAACATGTTTTTTCCTTATATTTATTATAAATGCATCTTTTTGAGGAGCTGTGACCACTGTGATGTAATGTGTATACGTTGTTTCAATGTAAATTTATACTGAACTCAGATCCTAAAAAAAACATATTAATAGTTTAAGGGGAGGGGGGTACTTTTATATTTTGAGATTTATTTACAAGCATGCTACCTCCTCATCTTCTATGCACTATAAACACTCCTCAAAATAATGGCTCATGATTTTCCAGAATACACCATATCTTCTATGGTACTTTTCCTGTACCTTCATTCTGAATATTTTCTCTGTTTTGAATCCTCTCTGCACTCTTCAAAAGCTCACAAATTACTCATCCTTTTAGACCTGAAATGCCTTCAATCTTCCTGTGCAAAATTGAATGTTTAAGGTCCAGTTCTCAAACAATTTAGCCCTGTTAGAGAATATATTATCTACCTTGTTTGAATTTCTGTTTTTCTCATTTTAAATAAGTGATATTCCTTTTGTAGTTACATGTCTTATCCATCTATGTATCCCATATACCTTCTAACACATTGCCTGTAATGTGACGATTGTCTAATAAGTGGACAATTCAGTGTTAAAATCTGGTCTATCCACTGTGGTTAAAGATAATGGCTATAATTTCATAAATGAACTTCTTTAATTTTGCTGTTTATCTAAAATGCCTAGATTTATTATTTCCACTTTTAGAATGCAGTGGTACCTTGGCACTCATCATTAATTGGTCCCGGGAGGTGAGATGACTGCCAAACAAATGATGTACACCGAGACAAATTTTTCAAGCCAAAATGCATTGAGTAACAAATTCAATGAGTTTCAAAGCAGTCGAGTACCAAGGTGTGACTGTATATAGCTATTTGAGAAATGCAAATATTTGCATGTGAATTAAGTGATTAATTAAAAGGTATTATTTATAAATTTACTCTGTGTATCACATCTAGAGCACTCTATAATCAAGACATATTTATAACTCCTCGCCAGTTTCAGTTAGAATTAAATGAGAATGACACATTCTGGTTTTGGTAATTGTTCATTCTCAGAATTAGAACTCATCTCCAAACCTGTGTTGTTCTTAGAATCTTATAATTCCCCCAAGACTTCATATTTTTCTTGAATTCATCATATCGTATGTTAAAACCAAATAAACATCAAAGATACTCTTTTCATCTCAATCAACGTTCAGAAGCCTTGTATATTTGCCCTTAACCCAAAAGTATTATTTGTTTGTTAAGAAGGAGTGACTTTTAAATATACTCTTATGTCACACACAGATAAACAATTCGAAAGAAAGGCAAAAGGTGCCTCAGAGCCGTGATATCTAATTAGATTTTTATCAAATGGTAAAAGGATAGTTACATTAAAAATTATGCTTAAAAGCCACCCCTAATTTTTTTTAAAGCAATTGTAGTTGAGAATGAGAAAGCCTGACATTAAGAGAACATGTTAAAATATTGTTTACAGTGGTGCAGTCTGATTGAACCTGGGCTTCAGCTTTTTGAAACAAGGTCCAGTTGCTGTGCTGTAATGACGATTTGTCTTTATTTATGCACCTACCCATTGTCTCTGAAGTCAGGTAACGGCTGCAAATCAAATGACATATTCTCATTCCCTGTCACATATTCTGCTCCTTAAACATTTGAGTAAACAGATGCGGTTTCACCAAAGCCACTGTCAGCAATACATGACTTGCCGTGACAATAAATCTTTTCGTTAATGATATTAGAGAATAGAATTGGTCTTTTGCACTCTGTTCTGCCTCTGCTGTATTTTAAGGCATTGCCTCTGTAAACAAACACTTAGTGCAAGGTATTACATGTTGTGAAATAAGCTTGATACATTAGTATGTTGTGAAGTTCGACTTGGAAAAATAAAAGGAGATAATGTGATCAGTACAGGAAGCAAAAAAGAACACTATGTATGACACAAGCAAACTGGTAAAAGGCAGAATGGCTCAGCTTTATTTATGAAAGCCTTTACATGTTTCTACATTTATTAAAAAGTGACCCTCTTGAACTCAGTCTGAATGGTATTAAAATGCTGACAGAGAAACGAGCAAGAAGAGTCTGCCAAAACATTTTTCCATCAATGGTGATGTTTTCCATTTATTTTACCCTAGATAAAAAAGAATAAGGGAATTGGAGAACGTGTTATTTGTCATTTCAATAGCAAACAAACCTCTGAGAAGATTGTCAGAAATTTATTTTTTATAAGCTTTCATGCCATGAGGGGGAATAAAACTTGGTTTAATTTGATAAATAAAATTTAAACCTCTTAACATCTTTGTAATAAGACAAGAGAAAAAGGGCCATTTCTTGATATTATCTTGTACAAAAAGTAATGAAAACAAGTGCAGAAACTGTGACTTACCTTGAACCCCTTCCAAAGGTTTTTGCAGCAAGTGTTTAGGATTGGTTTTGTAATTTTTTTTGGTACTTTTTCATTACTTCTTTTCTCAAAATAACCTGTTTTTTTTTTTTTTTTTACAAAACATTCAAGAACTTGTACTTGAAGGCGTTAGAAGAGTGATACTTAACAACAACAACAACAGCAACAACAACAAAAATATATATATAAAAGGTATTGATCTAATTCTCCTACATGGTGCTTTCATTTTGGTTCCCTCTGCTGATGGGATCTTCACTTTGACATTTATAGGTCCTGTTCATCATTCAAGGTCAAGTAGAGAATGCTCCAAAGTCTTGGGGATTTGATTCTGCTGTGAGCACACATATTACTAGTACCCTGTGCTCATTCCCATCAGAGCTCCCAAAACACAAGAATTGCTGTTTTCCTATTGGTTTCTTCTCATCAATAACAACCTGAGAAGTGAGGACAGAATTGTTAGGGACATTTACATTTTGGATAAGGATGGATGGGATAAAGAAGTAATAAAATGGACAGAGAAGATCAAGGATCTTATGTTACATACATGGGATCCAAGGGCAAAAGAGTTTAAAGAAGAAATGGGCTGCAGCAGCATGGATACTAGAGCTAAAAGATGGGACCACTATTGAATACCACAATTAGGAGACCAATTCCTCTGATATGGTGTGGAGAAAACACTGCAATGTTTTAAAAGCCAATGGAGAAAAAAGAAGTGAGGTATTGAGGGCATAATACCCTATTACAATATTTGGTGATGAAAATAGTGTGCTAGCTTGAGAAAGTCACATTTCTAAGGCAGAAATGACCCTTCAAAATTTTTCTTGCTAGTATGAAAACTCAATATGTCATGAAATATGGAGAAAGGATCTGTAAAAAGAATTGAGGCATTTATCAAAAGGTAGAAGAGTTGGCTTTGGCAGGAAAGAAGGAAAGTTTCCTTCTTTGTTACTCAGATTTGTGAGTAAATAAAAAAAGCAGGCAGAACAAAGATAGTTTGAGTTGCAGAGGAAGGGAAAAGCTCTTATACAGTTCTATTCATTAATGATTTTTTATAAGAACAAGAAGATTAGGCATGGGCATGAAGGTTTGAAGTGAGGATGGAGAAAGTTTAGAAGAGACTTTGTTTTAGGGGGTGTGAGAGACAAACAATAGGAAATTGACAGGCAACACAGAGACACTAGTCAAGGTTAGAAAGAGAATATTTGCAGTTAATTGAATTAGCAGAAAATTTGCAAATTTCTAGCAACACCAAGTAACTTGGAAGTAGTGGAGAAAAATAATAGGGACTTTCCAACGCTGTGTTTTAGTAAGATTTTGGATTCTAAACTGTAGTGAGTGCCTTCTTTAAAAGTCTTCTCATTTGTATAATTTAGAGGGGAAAAAGGCACAATACAGGTCATGGAATAAAATGGCCTGTTGTCTTCATTCTCAGATTCTTACATTTTATTACAGTTATAAATCTAATCTGCTATATTCAATACATTTTCCTGGCTAAACTGTGGATTTGCTAAATCATCGGGAATAAGATGCAGCCAGGTTTCTGCATCATAGAGTACCGCAGGTGATTCTGACACAATACATGGTCTACATCATGTATTGAGAAATATTATTCTAATCACATATTAGGAAATACCAGTCTAGGAGTAGATCAAGGGAGTACAGGTCACAATGACAATGAACAAGTTGGGTTGTAATTAGACAGTAGCTATGGAAAAGAATGGAGTTGTAAAAGAGGTTAATGTCAAAGAGTGAGCATTGGAAATGGAGTTCTTTATAAAAAGCATACCATATTTTGGAAGACAGGAAGGATCTCTTTTTGTCCACCCTTCTGTCTTGCTTGTTACAATTTAAGAGTTACTTAGTTTTCAGAATTTCAAGACAGGAAATTAGCCACGTTTAGTAATCGTTACAACTATATTGAGTTACCCATTGAAACACCTGGGGATAGCATTATTTTCCTGCTTTTTCCTTCCATGTGGCTGACAAAGTAAGCGACTGGAACCTTTAAAAAGTTTGCCAGAGATGTGCAAGTGGAAAGAGGCCCTATCCCAGTTAATAACAAAGTTATATTGGTATTTTCCATTGCTCATTGTTGTTCTTTCCCTGGAAATAGCATTTTAAAAAAATTAAGAATTTGAGGTTTCTTTGATCTAGTACCAAGATTCCAGTTATTAAAATTCTGAACCATACCAGATACCTATAGAAGAGGTAATAAGCTTGCAATACAAATATAAGATTGCCTCTTATTATCATTATTTTAGTAATTTTCTTGAAGATAGGAAAAATATATAAAACACTAAATGGGGTGCCCAGTATGTAGTTAGACCTCAATAAATATTCCAACAATAGGGTAAGTTAGTGCGAAATTGTGTTGGCAGTCCTTATTTTCATTCCAGCAAAGAAAAGCCAGAACTGCTTGTAAATTACTAAGGATTATTGTTGGCCAGATTTCCCATTAACTGGAGGAAATTAGGTTTCTGCTAATTATTTCTTTTGTTTTTTTTTTCAATCAAAAAGATAATGTAAATCTTTAGAAATGCATTATAATATATTATAAGTTTATTTAATAGTGGAAAGTACATCGGCACACTTACTATTAGAAAAATGCAAAAAACAAAAAAAACAAAAAACTGTACTAAATCTTTCCTGCTGTTCCTTATGTAATTATTTCTATGGAGATTTTCATATTATTATAGACATATATTTGCCAACCTTGTAGCCAAAGAAATACATTATGTGACACATTAAGTATATTATAACCCAGAAGTGTAATATTTCCCCAGTGAGAGATCATTTAAATAATTTTGTTTTCACTATAGGGGGCTTAAAAAAAACAACAAAAATACATGGCCTACAGTGTTGAAGCCTTGGTGATGCTAGTCCCTAAAGAGAGATAAAACATGTTGGAGAAGAAATGAACACCTACTGGTGTTATTTTTGTTTTGACTAAAGAGGCACTTTGATATGCAGCTAGAGGGAGGAATGTGCAAGTGAAAGAATGTAGATGGTGATTAAAGCCATGTTTCTCTGCCTGTGGGGTTTCTGTACACATTTTATCACTGTTTCTGGAGGTAAAACAAGAAGGTGAGTGACTTTTGAATCTCACTGCCACAGCATTAATCTCACCTAGAATGAAGACAGAAGGTCCCAGTGTGGGGTGCCCATAGAACAGATATGTTTTAATAGACCAGAACTTGATGCTATCAGAAACACTGGCATTTTCTGAGTCCTCCTCAAAATAATATCAAATTTTACAAATAACTGAAATAGAACAAAATGCATAAAACATGTGTTTTGAAATTATTTTTAATGATTCCAATTGAACGATCACCTCCTAACTCAACTTGTCCTTGTGAGTTAATGGGCTATTTTTATATTAAAACTTGTTTTAAGAAAGTTCTCATAGCCATGAGCTGGATCAGGCATGTCAACCTGCAGCCCAGAATGGCTTTGAATGTAGCCAAGCACCAATTCTTAAAACATTATGAGTTTTTTTTTGTGTGACCTTTTCTTTAGCTGATCAGCTATCATTATGGTTCAATGAAACACTGGAAGATTATTCACCCATCAGTTTCCTTGAACAATATTAGTCAACTAGGATTTCTAAAGCAAAACACCACAGACTGAGTGGCTTATTTATTTTCTCACAGAAACTTCTTTCCTCATAGTTCTGGAAGCTAGAAGTCTAAGGTGCACTGTGATATTGTGATTGAGAAAAAATGATGACCATATATTCCTCACATATATTTTGACCAAATATCTATATCTATCTATATCTATATCTATCTGTATCTATATTATGTTCCTTATCTGTCACAGGGCCTAAAGGATTTGGAGTTTTTTAAATGATGAGAATCATAAAGGTATTCTTT
>PVKE010009747.1:0-44026 GCA_004027555.1 Craseonycteris thonglongyai | reverse complement strand
CTCTAGCTGGTCAGCCCTGTTTCCTATGCTGGTCAGTTCTTTTTTCAGCTCTCCCATGATGCCTTTCATTTCAAGGAGTTCCTTTTGGTTCTGCTCTAGCTTCTCAATTTTGTTGGTAAAGTACTCATTTTGCTCAGAAAATTTCTTGTTGAGTTCATTTAACTGTGTCTGGGTACTTTGCCAGCATTGAGTGAGCTCTCTGAGTGTCTTGATTAATGCAGCCCTGAATTCTGTTTCACTTAGATTTGAATCCAAGTGTGCAAGGTCCTTTACTAAAGACTGCCCCTGATCTTCTGGAGGGGCTTTGGATTCTGAGGTGTGCATTGTGTTTGATGTGGTTCTTTTTGCTTTACCCATGAGTCTGTTTTCCCTCTGGGGTTTGCCTTTCAGATGGGCTTCTCTTTATTTTTTCTTTTGGGCTTAGTTGTGGGAGAAGGAGATTTTGGGAGAGGGTTGGGAGAAGCAGACAGCTTCTGTGTCCTGGGGCACTTCAGGTTGCTGTCTTAGCTGTTAGATAGCAGGGTAGTAAAGGTGTGGCCAGGGGTGGGGGCATGTGAGTAGGAGCTAGGGTGGGCCTGAGACACAATAGCAGATTCCTCTTTCAGCAGGGGGGCTGGTGGTTCAGTGGGGGCGGGGCACAGGAGCTCTGGTCTTTCCTCCTCCTGGCTGCCCCTCCTTCAGTTGTATCTGTAAGGCACGCCCGCAGGGCAGCACTTGGATGGGCTGGGACTTGGTAGAGGCCCTGGTTGGCCGCGCAGTCCCGTGCACAGGCAATGACACCGCGGAGACCAGGGAGGCAGCCCAGTTGCGGGCGCGGTCCGCCACGCCCCAGAGGCCTGGTGGGCGGGATGCCAGAAGCCCAGCTGCGAGCTCGCAAGCAGGCAGCGGCGCTGCCGCTGCCCAATGGGCAGGGCGCCAGAAGCCGGTTCCGTGCACAGGCAGTGGTGCTGTGGGAGCCTGGCGAGCAGGGTGCCAAAAGCCCTGTATCGCGCTGGCGAGCAGGCAGCAGCGCTGTGGGGCGGCCCGGTGGGCGGGGCTCCGAAAGCCCGGTGTGTGCACGCAGTGATGCGCAGCGGCCCAGTGGGCGGGGCGCCTAGAGTCCAGCCGCGCACTTCCGCACAGGCAGAGTCGCCGCAGTGGCCTGGTGAGTGGGGCACCGAAAGCCCAGTTGCACGCTGGTAGCCTCGCTGCGGAGGCCCGGTGGGTGGGGCGCCGAAAGCCCTGCGCGCACAGGCCGTAGCTCCGGCGGCAGCCGCTCTATGCTCCCGGCTCTGTTGAGACCGCTGGATTCACTCCAAGCACGTCCAATGCAGCTATGCCCACTCAAGCCCCAGCCCTCACTCCAAGAGCCCTGTCCTCAGAAGGCGCTCCCTCACAGTCAACCTACTCCGTAAATCAGGGGTGCTGAGCTGTTGTGGGCTGGTGCCCTGCTCTCACCCCGCCCACCGGGAAGTGCAGCCGCCCTGCTCCACAGTCCCTGTTCCACTTTAGGCTCTGTGATCTGATTAGGGCACTGCGTGCTGTCCCTTGAGTTTGGATGTTAAATTGTCCACAGTCTTGTGGGGCTTCCATGCTCCCTAGGTCTTGGCTTCCAGCCCGCCCTCGATCCAGCTCCACTTTGACCGTAGTCCCCCAATCCCCCTGTGTTTTTGCCAGCCCCGGCCGCGCTCCGAGTCTCTGTCCCCGAACCGCTGCTTCCCTTTTCCTCGCCCACTCTCCCTTTTTTTCTCTAACCTTTGTGTGTTGTTCTGCGTTGTGGGGTTCTCTTAGTTGAGGTTTCTTCTCAGGGTTTCCCCTGTGGATTCCCCTCTGTTCACAAGGCCCTTCCCAGGCAGTTATCGGCGTTCTCCTCTCATGCCGCCATCTTGGATCTCCTCTAGTTTGAGTTTTAAAGTCTTTCTGTTTTCACCAATGTTTTAAAAAAAAGTTACTTATAAACATCTTCCAAAATGTTATAGATGAGATATTAGCAACAAAACTTATGTTTTTAAAAGTTACAGATTGTGTTTATAAATTTACCAATGGAAATGCTAACTTTTGCTTTTTGGTTGTCAGTAAAAACTAAGATTCAGAGGGTTATAGATGCTGATAAGATTTTGCATGTAATTAAATATGTATGTTTTGAGAAGGAATAGGGCATGGAAATGCATTTTGAAGGAATTGAAAGAAAGTTTTTGTCAGGATGGTTATTTCTGAATGAGTAAAAGCAGACAAGCTCAGAGAGAAACTAGAAAGTTGTGGAAGGTTTGTGAAAGGAAATTTTTATGTATGGTTAAGATGGACAAGATTGAAATGTTAGATAGACAAATGTTTTTGGACTGCTGGTTCGCTACTGGAATTGAAAAATTTTATGCCTGAGGAAAAAGTCTATACCTTATCAAAATGATTTTCTCTGTATTATATTAGGCTTGATGTTTTTCCTCACCTGGCAGGGTATTACAATTATTTTAACCTATTGTTAGTTACATTCCTAATGAGAAGTTTCAAATCTTAAGGAAGGCCAGGACATTTATTTCAATGTCTTTAGTAACTAAAAGCAGGGATAACTAGAAAGGATGGAAGAGTGAGACCAGAGACAAGAACAGAGAAAGGCCATACTTTTGGTCACAGTAATAGATGGGCCAAAACCTATCACCTCAGGGCCACCCCAGCAACCCCATAAGAGGAACACTAAACGAAGGAGCTTGCTTTGGGTGCAAAAGCCCAGACCTCTGGAATAAGGAGGGCCCTGCTCATCTAAAGCAGCCACGCCCTTGTGCAAAACAAAGAGGCACTGGAAGGGGGATTGTCCCTGTTCTAAAGGGAACAGACAGGGACCAACTCCTCCACAATTGTCTATGGTTGATTGACAGGGTCTGAGGTGCCCAGCAACTCCCAAGAGACCGCTATAATAATGTGGCAGATAAGCCTCTTAATTTTATGACTAACAAGAGTTATTTACTCTGTCTCGGTGCTCACTCTGGACCTATTTTTCTAGAACCTGCTCAATTGTAGAGATAATAGAGTCCCTAGACTTGGACTGATATTAAGCCTATTTCTTACCAATAGCTTACACTTTAGGAAAATTGTAAAACAAGACAATCAGTTAAAACTGTAAAAGTAGCAGGCATCACTCTGTAAATGCACCACACCAGGGTAAAAAAGACAGCCGCTGACAGGAGATGTGAAATATGGAAGATGACCACCCACCGGTAGAGCCCTTATGATGCACCCAGCAGAGACAGGATGACTGCCCTGCTCTGGTCACTCCAGGGCTGACCAGTCAATGCATGAATGAAGCCTGAGGACAGCACTTCATTGGTCCCTTGATGGTTTGCAATCTGTTGTTTCTCATAGTGACTGTTCCCCTCATTGCCCTATTAGCGACAGGCCTGGCCGTCATTGCCCCAACCAATTGGCACCTAATAGAACGCTCCTTAATTGCCCTCTGCTACATATTATGTACAGGATGTATTATCATTATTGGATATTTGTAGGGCTGCTCTGGATGCCTTTGTATCAGGCATGGTCCCCACATGCTCTGCAGGATACATACAGACATACTACACTGGGTCTGCCATGGTCTGGAAAAGGGGCTATAGGATGGCTAAAGGCCTGTTTAGACACAGGCAGTAATACTTAATGCTTGTTTCTTGCTTTCATGTCTTCCTCTGGTCCTGAGGGTACCAGCCGCTGGGGAAACCTAACCTAGATGGTAATGCCCTATAGTAGATGTAGGAGCATCAAAGGGGGGAATGATAGGAAAAATTCCATTATAGGAAATTTGCCACCTGAGCTAAAATGGTGCCCCTGGCCCGATCACCCCCCAAAATGGCGACCCCTGAGGGCTGGGACTTTCCCGCCGACATCCTTTTAAACTAACCAATCCCCAAGCCCCATGATAGGCCCTATAAAAGTAAAAGAATCCCGTTGGTCAGGGCTCAGTCTTTGGGAATTATCCTACTGGGCCCACTGGTGAAATAAAGCTGTGTTCTCCTTGATCTCGGTGTGTAGCTTGAGTTTCCTCAGTCAACGGTTTTCTGCAACAAAATTAGCATTATTTAAGTGATCAGATAGTTCATTGAATAGTACCTGACACTGAATAAGTTGGACTTACTTTCTCTGTTCTAAATCCAAACCCTCATTTTACTATCTTTTTTTTTTTTTTTTAAGATTTATTCTTATCGTTTTTGACATAGAGACAGAGACAGAGAGAATG
The DNA here is from genome assembly GCA_004027555.1 of Craseonycteris thonglongyai. Taxonomy (NCBI): domain Eukaryota; kingdom Metazoa; phylum Chordata; class Mammalia; order Chiroptera; family Craseonycteridae; genus Craseonycteris; species Craseonycteris thonglongyai. The sequence continues at coordinate 39,828 of PVKE010009747.1, read as the reverse complement.
GGGGAGTGCCCAGAGCAGTCTCCATATTTGTACAGTAGTTTTGAATACAGTTTAATTCCACAGGTGGGTGCGAGACTATGCAGGACAGGAACCCAGCCAGGCCAGGGGCCTCCTGTGTGGGAGGCATGTCCCCTTGAGCTGGAGGCTTCCTACATGGGAAGCAGGCCTGGGGCAGAAGCTGAACTGGGGGCCTCACACCTGGGAAGGTCACTCTGGTGAGAACCAAACTAGGGGCACATCCCAGTTCAGCACGTGGGTCTGCACAGGCTGGGACCAGGACTCAATCCTTGGACCCTAGTGCTGCAAGATGAATGCTCAACCTGCTGAGTCATCCCAGCATCCCCTGTCTGTATTTCTTGTCAGGTGAAGGATAGAACTTGGTATAGCAGATCACTTTAGCTGGAGTGGTAAATTTGCCTAAGTCTGAAGCAAAACTCACCTGGCTGGGCCCAGAGCTATGTTGTTGACATATATGTTCACTTGTTGATTTATTATTTTTAGTAGTGTACTTAAGCCTTTTTATTGGGCTTGTGTCCTACATTCTATCTTTATATGCTCCTCATCACTAAGGCTCTAAAAATGAACAATTTTTCATCACCAAGGTCTTTTTAGAAATAGAATAATTTTAATTAAAATAATTTTAGTTAAAATAATAACTTTTTAAAAATTATATATTTATTGCAAACACTTGGAAAAATAAATTAAACAGAATAAAGAAAAATTACTTGTATATGAGAGAATCATGTTTTTGGATAGAAAAGAAATTTTGTATTTGTTCTTAATCTATAAACAGTAATAAATGTTCATTGCAGAAACTTCAAACAATACTGATAGTCAGAATGAAGTTAAAAATTAATCTGAACTTCATATAAAGATATCCAATGTTATATCATTGTGTTGGCCTTTTTGTTGTTATTCTCTGTGTATGTGTATGCATGTGTATTTTAGTCAAGTGTTTTATTTTCAGGTTTGGAATACAGCTACCCTTCACTTGATGACCTACCTGTCTAACCAGCACTGAAATTTAACAACCAGTTTTCTTGCACAGGGAATTCCCTTTCTCAGTCTGTGTGAGTCTCAGGAATCCCCTTTGTCTTCTTACCCCAGTCAATTGGTTAGTAGTCACTACATGAAGCATTAGCAATCATACAAGACCACATATTTTGTAAGTGGTGTTGCATGGTATCTACTGAAAAATACATACCCTATGGCACCACAACATACCACAAGACATCCACCTTTAAGCTCCTCGCTTATTGACCAATTTTCTGTAGAAGAAAAACTTGGTCATTAAGTGAGAAGTGCCTGCATATAAGAAATATGTTTTATATCCTTTTTATTTTATTTAATGCTACTTATAATCATTTCTTCATTCTTTAAATAGGCCTCAAAGTCATGATTTTTAGTAGTGTATAATAGTCCAACAGCTGGAAATAAAATATTTATCTAACCATTCTCTAAGTGACAGAACTTTAGGTTAATTTTACATTTTATTGTAAATAATGTTGTATTGATAGTTATACATAAATACTTATGTTTCTCTCTGACTTCTTTAGGCCAAATTTCTTGAAGTAGTATGGTTAAATAAAGATAATTTAAGTTTTTAACATATATTTTCAATATGTTATCAAATTGCCTTCCACAAAAATTGTAATAACTTGTTAACTCATTAATAAATTTATCCTGGGGAAGCCGGGATGGCTCAGTAGGTTAAGCGCTCACTTTGCAGTGCCGGGGACTGGGGATCGAATCCCTGCCCCGACCTGTGCGGAACCATATGCTGAACTGGGAGCTCCCCCAGTTCAGTTCTCTCTCTGTCTCTGAATCTTTCTCTCGCTCTCAAAAATAAATAAATAAATAAATAAATATTAAAAATAAATAAATAAATAAATTTATCCTGTTTGCCACATGCACTGAATATTGTCATTCTTTTTAATACTTGATGTTGATTGGTGAACAATGGTACATTTTTATTTTAATTTGCATTTTTTATTACAAACAAAACTAACATTTTTGGGGAGATATTTATTTATTTATTTATTTAGAGATGGTGAGAGAAAAAGTGAGAGAGAGAGAGAAGGAGGAGAGGACCCAGAGCAGTCTCCATAGTTTTATATCATTAGTTGTGACATAATTTCATTCCACATATGTGGATATGGGGCTACGCAGAGCAGGAACTGAATTGGGGGCCTCTGACACGGGAGGCAAGAACCTTTGCCTTGGGGCTTAGTGATGACCATTTGCACTGCAGTTCAGCATATGGATATGCACAGGCCAGGGCTGGGATTTGATCTCTGGACCTCGCAGTTGCAAGGCAAGCACTCAACCTTTAGAGCTATCCCAGCATCCCCTTACGAGGTTTTTTAAAATTACATTTATTAAGACTTTGTCATATGCATTTTAAATATTTCTCCCTTTTGTAAGTTGCCTTCTCATCTGGTTTCTGTGTTTTTAGGAATAGGTTGTGGTGGTAGTAACCTTTTTATGAGGAAATATTAGGCAGAGACAGATGATTGGCCTGGGAGAAACTGGTTAAGTTGGGGGGCATGAATGGTAGTTTTGGATTATATTAGAATGAGGACGATTAACTTTTTTGAACAATGACATTACAATTTTGGTGCTATAGCTTCTACTATAGTCATGTGCCATTTAATAACCAGAATACTTTTTGAGAAATGCATCATCAGGTGAACTTCACAAAGTGTACTTGCAAAACCTGTGCCCGGGCAATTGTGCCCCGTCCAGCGGGGCACGACAACGCGGCCTGAGGGGGAACCTATGAAGGACAAGAGACAGGAGACACAAAGAAATGGAGGCAAGACAGGACTCTGATCAAGCCTCAAAACTTTATTTCTGTTACAGCGGTATATATACAGTAGGGACAAAGGAGGGCAGGGCTGTCTGCTTAGTGAGGTATTTGTCAAAAGGTGATTGGCTGTGGGGTATGTGGCAGCTTAGGATTGGCGGAGGATGGGCGGGCTCTAGTGGGCAGTTTAAGCGAGGGAGGGGCAGGAGTTATACGGGGAAATACTATTGAGCAACAAGTTATCTTTAGCTCCAGGCCAGACCACAGGGGATGCATGTGACTTCTGAGCTGGTGCTCTTTTGGGGAAGTCAAAGTTCTTAGAAATGGAGTTTTCTTTGTTAACCTGGATGGTCCCCAACAAAAACCTATTATGGTATAGCCCACTACTGTTTAATTGTATGTACTTTACTTTTATACAATCATTGAAGGTTTATTTGCACCAACAACACCATAAACATGTGAATAATATATCTGCAATGACGTTAGAACAGCTACAACATCATTAGGTGATAGGAATATTTCATCTCCATTATAATTTTAGGGAACCAACGTTAAATATGTGGTCTATTGTTTACTAAAACATCATTATGTGGCACATGACTATATTTCTAACCATCCAAACAATGCTTTAAACTGCTATCACCATACTTAAGTCATAGAGCCACTGAAGTGGCAAAGGCAGGGTTACAAATAAGGTTTGTCCAATGCCAAGGTTAATTCTTATGACTATATCATACTACTTCTAAGACTACAGAAGTGTTATTTCATCCCTATGCTTCTTCAATATGTTTTTAAATGCCTTACTGGTGGTCCATACAGTTGATGTTTTATAAACTTACTAATATTGAGTTTATTTCTCAGCCACACAAATGAAGACACAGAAGAACAGAAAGTATAAGTATCTTGCTCAAGATTACTCAGGTAGTAAAATTAATATAGGAAAAGGGGAGAAAACCAACACTATTAAGACCTATTCTATTAGTCTTTTCATCTTGTTTCTTCTTTTTGCTTTTTATGCCTAGAAAGTCCTCTGTGCCTAGAAATGAGAGATAATAGGTTATGTTTTCTTCTAATTGTTTCTGGTGCTTGTTTGTATATTTTACTTAACTCAAGATAATCTAGAATATATTTTGTTAAGAGAAATGAATTAAAGGTTTTTATTTCCCCCTAAGGGGAGGAATTGATGAAATGATTCAAAGCTTTGTCTAAAAGAATATAAACAGAGATAAGAGCTGAGAAATATATGAAGAGAAGAATATTTGAACAGGAAACGAGTATTGCCAGAAATTAAAAAAACAAAACAAAACAAAAAAACCACAATTATTAAATTGGCATGTGCTATTTTAAGAAAAAAGAATAATTTCTGTTCAGTATAAAGAAACAATTAAAATAGAGTGAAAATTTATTTTTATTCTCAAAGAACACATTAGTGTATTAACTAGAGATTTGGTGACTTTTCAGATCTAAATAATATCAAAATAATAATTAAAAAATAAAAACACAGGGAAGCCGGGATGGCTCATTGGGTTAAGCACTCACTTTGCAGCCCTGGGGACTGAGGATCGAATCCTGGCCCCCGTCTGTGAGGACCCATTTGGTGAACTAGGGAGTGCCCCCAGTTCGGTTCTCACCAGGGTGAAGATCAGGGTCTAGTTCCTGCCCTTTGCAGCCCCACACCCACCTGTGGAATGAAACCGATGATGTGCAACTATGAAAACTGTTCTAGGCCCTCCCCCTTCTCTCTGTCTCTGTCTCTCTCTTTCTGTGTCAAAAACAATACAAATAAATCTTAAAAAAAAAAGGACAGGCATTGGATGTCTTTCCTGTTAAAAATAAATAAATGAATAACACTAAAAAATTCTAGCAAACTTAGCGCTTGCTTCCACAGCAAATATACTAAAATTAGAAACTTAGAGCAGATTAGCATGGCCCCTGCCAAGGATGAAATGGTAAAGTGTTCTCTATTTTTCAGTCACGCAAGATGAATATTATATAGGCCAATAAAGCTGGAAAGAAAAAAAAATTCCAAGCCTGAATTTTCTCATAACTTTGGTCTTTAGAAATCCTGGAATAGTTCAGCAGTTGAGTGCTTACCTTGCAATCTCAAGGTCCAGGGTTTGATTCCCAGCCCAGCCTGTGCAACCCCATGTACTGAACTGCAGCACAACTGGTAACTGATGGGATGGTTTGGCAGTGAAGGTTCTTGCCTCCCATGCAGGAGGCCCCTCATTTGGTTCCCACCCTGCTCAGCCCCACATCCATCTGTGTGGAATAAAACTATATCACAACTAATCATATACAACTATGGAGATTACACTGGGCCATATCCTCTTCTCTCTTTCTCATCTTCTCTCAAAACAAGAACATAAATCTTAAAATAATGGTCCTTAATAAATTGTGACAGTGAAATAATCCTTTTTTACATGGTGCAATTGCTATAGTTATAAACACAGGTGTCATGGCAGATGTTGGCTGAAGAGGCTTCTGAGCTGATGAGCACATACTCATTTACTGACTTTGTCTATGCAGGGGAGATGCTTTCTGTATGCTTCACACCTCTGACTCCTTAAGATGCCCCTGAAAGTAAGATGCTGTCTCCCCTCTTGAACCAACTATCTTTCTACTTTTGAATTGCAATAGGATTGGGTCATCATGGGTTCTGTGTTTTTCTTTGCTATCTTTGAATGAGCAGAAAACTCTTGCTGGAATTATGAGGATGTTAAAAGATACCTCCAGGTAGAGAGCATTTGGCCTTGACCTCATGTAGAAAACAAAGAGAATTTCAAGATGGGAGCATAAGAGGAGTTCCTTGAAATCTCCCCTGGAAGTTACAACAAATGTAACAATTATTCATCAACCAAGGACTCTCTAAGCAACACACACTCACAGCTGAGAGACCCTTTCATTGCATCAAAACATCTGAAGGTAAGGAAGCATGGTGAACTGGGGAGAAGGCAGGGGCAGAGTACTGAGACAAGGGCTGCAGAATGTGGGCTGGGGCTTGCTGCAGTTTTCCATAGAGAGGAGAGGCATAGATGTGGGCTGCAAGATGCAGTCCAGAGCTTACTGCAGTCCCGGGTAAGGTGACCAGATGTCCTGCTTTTGGTGGGACAGCCCCCGGTCAATGGTGTCCCGCTTTACCAATGTTAAAATCTGGTCACCTTATCCTAGGAGGGAGAAGAAAGTTCAGAGGCAGGGGCCAGAGGATGTGGCCAGGAGCTCACCGTAGTCCCAGGGAAGAGGACGACAGGAGGAATGCCTTCTCTGGCCCTCAGCATTCCAGCCTGAGAGAATCAGCATATAATACAGCTGAACCCAGCACTCAGGGCAAAGACCTCAGGGCAAAGATTGAATACAGAAGAGTATAACCCCACACTGCTCTCAGTGCCAAGAAAAAGAAAAAGACAGGAAGCTTGGCTGCCTCCCCACACCTTTCCAAAGCTGTCTTCCCCCAACTTCTCCCATTATTATCAGTGAGCCCCAGAAGAAACTGCAGCTGAGTGTTGGGTTGAAGAGCAGAACATCTACAGCCATGAGAGCTGATAGTTCTTGAGCAACAGACACATAGAACAGCAAATTTTGGTGAAAGGATGGAGCGGTAGGGGTGAGACAGCTGTGGGTTGGCAGCAGCAGTTATCCAGTCATTACCCAGACCCACAAACACACCTGTCACCTCCTCTAATGCACCTTGCCTCAACCTATCCCAGCTGAAATCAGCAGGGGCAGCTGATCATGCAGGTGCTGCTACTTCCGGCTTCAGGGGCTGTGATGGAGTTTTAAAGTCTCAAAGCCTCCTCACATACCAGGAGGAATGCCTTCTCTGGCCCTCAGCATTCCAGCCTGAGAGAATCAGCATATAGAATCAGCATACCCTCTCATATAGTGCACTGAAACTGAGGTGATCTGGTCGAAGAGGAGAAGCCCACTTCACAGGAAATCACCAGCTGTGAGAAAAAGACATAACGCAAGAGAAAACAAAATGCTCCAGCAACATTGACTGGAAAATATAATAAAAGAAAAACCTCTTTATATGTACTTACTGCAGAATCCACTCCTGTGGTTGCCCAGGAAGAGAAACACAGTAATGACTATTAATAAGCAAGGAAACAAAGCTGCTCAAAAAAAAATCTCAGAAAGGAAAAAATGCTGGGAAAATTGAAAAATCACATGCAAAAGAATGAATGTGGACTGTGAACTGTCACCATATACCAAAATGAACTCAATATTGATTAAAAACTTCCACATAAGACCCGAAACAATAAACTGCATAGAAGAAAGCATCAGTATTAAACTTATAGAACTTGGGTTCATAGAGGACTTTATGAACTTGACCTCAAAGGCAAGGGAAGTAAAAGCAAAAATAAATTAATGGGACTATATCAAACTAAAATGCTTCTACATAGCAAAGGAAACCATCAACAACAAAAAAAGAAAAATTAATCAAATGTGAGAAAATATTTGCAAACAATGCCTCTGATAATGGGCTAATATCTAAAATATATAAAGAACTCATACAACTCAACAATAACAAATAAAATCATTAAAGTAAAAAATGGACAGAAGACCTAAACAGACACTTTTCCCATGAAGATACACAAATGGCTAACAGATATATAAAAAAATGCTCAATATCACTAGCAATTAGGGAGATGCAAATTAAAATCACAATGAGATACCACCTCACACCTGTTAGAATGGTTATTATCAGTAAGATAAGGAAGAACAAGTACTGGAGAGGCTGTGGAGAACAAGTAACCCTCATACACTGCTGGTGGGAATGTAAATTTGTACAGACACTATGGAAAGCAGTATGGAGATTCCTCAAGGCTAGAAATGGAATTGCCATATGACCAGGCAATCCCTCTTCTGATTATCTACCTCTAAAACTTGAAAACCTTAATTCACAAAAATACATGTAACCCCTGTTCACCTCAGAACTCTTCATGGTGGCCAAGTTGTGGAAACAACCAAACTGTCTTTTGATAGAGGACTGGATAAAGAAGTTGTGGTACATTTACACAATGGAATACTACTCAGTGATAAGCAAAGATAAAATATAGCCATTTATGACAATATGGGTGGACCTTGAAACTGTCTTATTAAGCAAAATAAGTCAGACCAAAAGAATCAAGAAATATATGATCTCACTTAGAGTTGGAATATAAAACTGAAAGTAATAATGAAACAAAAATTCATGGATGTAGTCAATGGTTTAAAGAAATGAAAAGACTTTGAAAGTACTTTCTGACTATATCAGAAAGAACAATGTAAGACTAATAGTAATACAAGGAGAAGAGAGTGAGAAGTGCACAGAGTCTATTCAAACAAATAGTCAATAACTTCCCAAGCCTATGTAAAGAACTAGATCTTCAAATTCAAGAAGCAAAAAGAACACCTAACTATAACACCTCAACCCTAACGGGCCTCATCCAAGGCACATTATATTGAAGATGTCAAAGGTCAATGACAAAGAAAATATTCTCAAGGCAACCATGGAAAAGAAGACCATAATTTATAAGGGAAAGTCCATCAGATTATCATAAGACCTGTCAGCAGAAGCTCTACAAGCCAGGAGGAAATGAAATCAAATACTCAAACTATTGATAGAGAAAAATTACCAGTCAAGCACAACTTATCCAGCAAACTTATCCTCTAGATATGAAGGAGGAATAAAGACCTTTCTAGATACACAGAAGCTGAGGGAATTCTCCAGCACAAGTTTTGCATTATAGGAATTAGTGAAGGAGGTTATCCAACATGAAACAGAGTCCAAATAAATAGAAATAATTTGTGAAAACAAAAATATAAAAGGGGAAAAAGTCAAAGTCTGAATTTACAAAGAGAAATGGAAATAAGAAGCTCAAGAAAAGGGTCTACTGTATATAAAACTTTCTTTTATATAAATTTAATTGCAACCACTCAATAAAAATCCAGAACAAAACACGTAACATGAAAAAAGAAAAAAAAGAAAACAGATTTAAAAAGCATAGAACACCATCAAACTAAAATAACAGACTGGGGATTGCCAGGAGGACTCAGCAGGTTGAATGCTTGCTTTGGAACTGTGAGGTCTAGGGATCAAATGCTGGCCCAGCCTATGCAAAACCCATGTGCTGAGCTGCAGTGCAACTGGTAGCCACCAGGATAGCATGGCACTGAGGGTTCTCACCTCCCATGCTGGAGGCCTCCAGTTCACTTCTCACCCCATGCAGCCCCACATCTGCCTGTGTGGAATGAAACTATGTTACAGCTGATAATGCGCAACAGTGGAGACTGCTCTGGGGCCTTCCCCTTTTCTCTCTCCTCTCTCTCTCTCTCTCTCTCTCTCTCTCTCTCTCTCTCTCTCTCTGTCACACACACACACCTTTTCTCAAACAATAAAATAAATCTTAAAAACATATAACAGACAGAATCTAAAAAGCAAAGAAACAATGGAGAAACCGATTCACCAGAAAACCAAATATAAATTGGCTATGGAAAATCTGCATACATAAATAATCACCCTAAATGGAAATAGACTGAACTCATTAATAAAAATGCTCAGAGTAGCAGATTGTGTCAAAAAACAGTACCCACCCGTATGCTGCCTCCAAGAGACACATTACAGCTACAAGGATAAACATAGATGCAAGATGAAAGGATTGAAAATGGTACTTCAAGCAAATGGCATCCAGAGAAAAGCAGGTATAGCCATACTTACATCTGATGGAACAAATTTTAAGATTAAAAAGGTAACACAAGAAAAAGATGGATCCTTCTCAATGGTAAAGGAGACAATACAAGAAGACATGGCACATTAATATTTATTCCCCTAATCAGGAAGCCACCAAAATATATAAAGGAACTACTAACAGAACTAAAGGGAGAAATTTATGGGAACAAAATCATAGTAGGGGATCTAAGCACTCCATGAACAGCCATGGGTAGATCATCCAAACAGAAAAGCAATAAGAAAATATCAGCTTTAAATAAAATATTGGACCAATTGGACATAATCAACATTTACAGAACATTTTATCCCTAAACACAAGACTATACATTGATTTTAGTACACATGGAAGGAACATCCTCAAGGATAGGCCTTAGGCTAGGACACAAAACCAGCCTCCACAATTTTTTTTAAAGATTTATTTTATTGCTTTTGATAGAGAGAAAGAGAGAGAGACAGAAACAGAGACAGAGACAGAGAGAAGGGAGAGGGCTCAGAGCAGAGTTCATAGTTGTACGTCATCAGTCTTTGACAATTTCATTTTACACAAGGGTGGGGGGGGGGTACACAGGGTGGGAACTGGGTCAGGGGACTCCTGCATGAGAGGCATGCCTCTGCAAGCCAGGGGCCAAACTGGGGGCCTCCCACATGGGAAGCTCTTGCTGGTGAGAACCAAACTGGGGTCACACTCCAGTTCAGCATATGTATTCACACTGGCCAGGGCCGGGACTCAATCCTCAGACCCCTGGGTTTCAAGATGAGGGCTTAGCCCACTGAGCCATCCCAGCATCCCCCAGTCTCTGCAAGTTTAAGAAGATTGAAGTCATATCAGGCTTATTCTCTGACTACAAAGCTTTGAAATTGGAGATCAACTGCAAAAAAAAAAGAAAAAAACGACATATATGTGGAGATTAAACCACATGCTATTAAACAATACTAGGTCAAAGAAGATATTAAAAAGGAGATAAAAATACATAGAAACAAATGAGAAGGAAAACATTGTATAAAAATTATTGGGATGCTGCAAAAGTACTATTACTAGAGAGATTTATATCATTACAAGCCTATCTTAAGAAACAAGAAAGATCACAAATAAACAATAACATCACATCTTAAAGAACTAGTAGAAAAAGAACAAATGAAATCCAAGCTCAGCAAAAGGAAGGAAATAAAAATTAGAGCAGAACTAAATGAAATAGAGAACAAAAAGACACTAGAAAAAAATAATGCAACAAAGAGCTGTTTCTTTGAAAAGAATAATAAAATTGACAAACCTTTGGCTAGATTCACTAAAGTTAAAAGTAAAAATAACCAAAATAACCACATAACCAAATAACCAAAATAAGAAATAAAAAAGGAAAATTACTATGGACACCACAGATATACAAAGGATCATACCAGAATAGCACAAAGGACTATATGCCACCAAATTCAGTAACTTAGAAAAAATGGGCAAGTTTTAAGAAACGTATAGAATTTCTACACTCAATGAGGAAGAATTGGAAAATTCAAATAAATTGGCCAACAGTAAAAAAATTGAAACAATTATTTTAAAACTCCCCCAAAAGAGAAGTTCAAGACCACATGGCTTCACTAGTGAACTCTACCAAACATTTGAAGAGAATTTAATTACCTGTCCTTTTAAAACTCTCCTAAAAAATAGAAGAAGAGGCAATACTGCCTAACTCATTTTATGAGTCCAACATTACCCTGGTCACAAAACCCTCCTTTGGTTATCTACCCCCAAAATCTGAAAATGTCTGTCTTCAAAGATACATGTACCCTGATGTTCACTGCAGCATTATTCATGATGGCCAAGATGTGGGAACAATCAAAGTGTCCCTTGATAGAGACTGGATAAAGAAGATGTGTTAAAATTACACAATGGAATATTACTTGTCAATAAAAAAAGAGGAAATACTGCTGTTTGCACAAATACAGATGGATCTTAAGATTATCATGCTACTGGGGAAGCTGGGATGCCTCTGTGGGTTAAGTGCTCAGCTCACTTTGTACATCCTGGGACCAAGGATCAAATCTAGACTCTGGCCCATGTGGACCCATATTCTGAACTGGGATGTACTTCTCATGTGGGAGGCCCCCAGTTCAGTTCTCCTCCCACTGTTTGGCTCTTGGCTTGGGGGGTGGGGGTGTGCCTCCCACTCAGGAGGTCCTCAGCCCAGTTCCTGCCCTGTGAGGCCTCCCTGCCCACCTGTGTGGAACAAAACCAAGTTGAGAACTGATGATGTACAACTGTGGAGACTGCTCTGGGCCCTTCCCCTTTTTTCTGTCTCTCTCTGTCTCTGTCAAAAAACAATAAAATAAATCTTAAAAATCACACTGAGCAAAATGTTGTAAGTCAGACAGAAAAAGTCAAGAACCATATGACTTTGTTCATATGTTGGATTAAAGCTACAAGACAACGAAGAAACAAAAACTCAGATATAGACAACAGTTTAGTCATTACTGGAGAGTAAGGTGAGAACCTTCACCAGGGTGCCATCCAGCAGTTACCAGTTGCACGGCAGTTTACCAACTTGGGTTGCAATGGCCAGTACTGGGAACTGAACCCTGGACTTTGCAATTGCAAGGCAAGCGCTCCACTGCTGAGCTATCCAGGAACCCCCACATTAGTATCTAGATAATCATGGATAAAGCCTCTGGCTATCTGGTTATCGGATATTGGCTCCTGTTCGTCTAGCACAGTCTGGAGAGTTTCCAGGGTGCTGCTTTGCATGTGGCTAGGAGTTTTGCTGCAGATTCCATCCTACAGTCTTCCTATCATGCTTGCCAACAGGATCGTTTCTTTTGCTGCTACTAATGTTTACCAGATGGTCACCAGGCCTCTAATTACCACTGGCATTGCCTGTCCAGCTCCTGCCCAGGCATCGTTCTTGTAATTCTCCATAAAATAACTGAGATCCTGCTAGGGCCTTGGCAAGGCTTGGGAGGCTTAGGAGTTGCAAACTCAAAATGTCGACAGAGGTCTGGCTGCTAAGGGAAATGTGTGAAGGCTGTATGGTAAAAGGAAAGTGATCATGATATTTGGCTTTGATATCAGAAAATAACAGGCTATGTGAGAGTGGTGGTAAAATGGCTGGCACATGCCTCATCTAAAGGGAGAAGCCGCTATTAAGAGCCAATTAATTGTTGACCTGTAGAAACAAAGACAGTTTTGAAAGATAAGTCTGAATTCATGTTTCTAAGTGAAATCTTATTTACTATTTTTTTTTTTATTAATTGTTAAATTTATTAGGGTGACATTGGTTGGTAAAAGTTACAGGTTCCAGGTGTACAAATCTATATTACATTGTCTATGTATTGCATTCTGTGCTCACCACCCAGAGTCAGTTTTCTTTCCATCACCATATATGCTATTTACCCTCCCTCCTCCCCCACCCACCCGCTCCTTACGCTCAGGTGACACCTTATTTTTTAACACTGGTACCTGAATTTTTTTTTTAACAACATCACCATGGCCAAACCAAACATTTCTGTGAGCCTCAGTGAGACTGGGGCCACTGATTTATAATCATTGACTAACAGCTGTTACTACAAGTAGTCTTAGAACCCATAGCCCAACTACCCTTTGAAGTCCCTAGTTAGTATGAAAAAGGTAAGTGGGAACCAGATCTTTTTTGGCCCTAAATATTATAGTAAGAATAAAAAATCTTTTCCTAAAGCTAACAGAAAAATTTAAAAGAATATTAAGGAGAATAAAAGCTTAAATAATTTATAGTTTAATAAAGATCACTGCTTGCAATGTGGGCAATAAGAAGGGGCACAAATACACATAGGGAAAAGGAAAGACACTAAATGTGTTGACTTGTGGGCACAAAATAAATATCTCAAAATAGTGGCAGATTAACTTTATTCTCTTTAGACTTCTATATTTTCTGAAATTTTCACAATGGACCAATATAATTTTTAAAGACTTATTTTATTGTTTTTGACAGAGAAAGATAGAGACATAGAGAAGGGGGAGGGCCCAGAGCAGTCTCCATAGTTGTGTGTCATTAGTTTTTCGTCATAGTTTCATTCCACACAGGTGGGCACAGAGCTGCACAGGGTGGGAACTGGGCCAGGGCCTCCTGCATGGTAGGCATGTCCCTGCCAGCCTGGGGCCGAGCTGGGGGTCTCCCATATGGAAGCTCGCCTCAGCAGGAATTGAAATGGGGGCCCTCCCAAAATGGGAAGCACACCCAGTTCAGTATATGGGTCTGTAGGGGCCGGTGTCGGACTGGGATGAAATCCTCAGACTTACGGGCTACAAAGAGAGTGCTTAACCCACTGAGCCATCCAGCATACTCTTAATTAAAAAATAATAATAATTATTAAATTTATTGGGGTGACATTGGTTGATAACAATTGCATTATTTTCAGGTGTACAATTCTACTTTACATTATCTGTACATTACATTAGGTGCTCACCACCCAGAATCAGCTCTCTTTCCATCACTATATGTTTGATGCCCCCTCCTTACTCCCTTTAATTTTTAAATAAGTCAATAAAACATATTAAAATTCTAATACAATGTAGATTTGGAAGGATACCTAACCTAGACTAAAGGAGAACTGCTGTCTAGAAAAGGTAAAAGATGAGTTAAGTGCTGATGCATGGGTAGTCAGCCAAATCAAGGAATAGAGAACAGATCTTCTGAATCAAAGGTAGAGCTCTTATAAAGATATGTTAGTCAAACACATGCTGATTGGAGGATATTTGACTTTGGGTGGTGAATGCACAATGCAATATATAGATGATATATTATAGAACTGTCCACTTGAAACCTATATAATTTTATTAACCAATGCCACTCCAATAAATTTATTTTTAAAAAGATATGTTGATTAAAGAGAAGACGACTCATGGTGAAAAGTATCCCATGACCAATAATGTGGCTGAAGAGGTAAGCAGGAGAAGGATATTAGATATTATGCTAATGAATTCAAAATTTATTCTGAAAATGATAAATAGTAATTGAAGAATTTCTAGCAAGAAAACGACATGGTGGAATTGGCATTTCAGAAGGATCATCCTAGCAAGAGGTGGGATAATGTAGTGGGTAAGAACAAGACTAGATGAAGAAAGACCGATTAGGAGTTTGACTCATTATTCCAATAATAATAGTATCACATGCCTAGTATGTAACAGCTGTTGGGCCAGGTGTTAGAGAAACAGTGGTAAACAAGAAAGCAGGGGGAGTGGGGGTGGTCACTGCTTTCTTTCAAAAGTTTAAAATCTAGCACGTTGATGAAATAATGCAGGTGAGAAATACAGCTTTTCCCATTTTCTCCATTTAAAAATTATGGTGTGCTACTTGTATTAGAATTAGAAAATACAGGTGAATAAGAAAAATATGAACAAAATCAGTCATCCCAACCCTAGGGAATATTTACATTTTATTGTATGTATTTCTAGATCTTTTTTCACATGTATATGTACATACTGAATATTCATATGGTAATACAAAGAAATCATACTGTACCTGATAGTTTTATAATGCTTTCCACTTAACAATATATGGTGAACTTCCCATGTTCATAAATCAACTACCAATGTTATGTTTCATCAGGACAAAATATTCTATTGCATGTTAGGACATTTTGAGGAACAATATTAAAACTGTTGGAATAAATATTCTTATAAGCAAATTTTTGAGAACTTTCTTATTTCATTAAAGTCTTTGAAGCAAAATAAATAAGTGCATGTTTTAAAGGCCTTTGATAAGTAATCGCACTACGCCCTTCTATATATTTTTTTTCCACTGGCTTCTGTAATATACTCTGAGGTCCTTTTTACCATTTACGTATCTCACACCCAGTCTTCACTGGTTCTGTGCTGCTCATTGGAATCTCCTGGGGATCTTTAAAAAATACCAATGCCTGGCTTTCATTCCCAGACAGATTTCACTGGTATGAAGTGCAGCTTGACCATCAGAGGTTTAAAAAGAGTTTAAGGTGAGTTTCAAATATAGCAAAGAATAGGAACTACTGTACTCTTAAAGATTTATTTTTATTGTTTTTGATGGAGAGAGAGAGAAAGACAGAGACAGAGAAAAAGAGGAAGGCCCAGAACAGTCTCCATAGTTGCACATCATTGTTTTTCCACATAGTTTCATTCCACAGGTGGGTACAGGGCTGCACAGGGCAGTAAGTGAACCAGGGTCTCACCCTGGTGAGAACTGAACTGGGGGCAGGCACTCCCCAGTTCAGCATGTGGGTCTGCATGGGCCTGGGCCGGGATTTGATCCTCGGTCCCCAGGGCTGCAAAGTGAGTGCTTAACCCACTGAGCCATCCCGGCTTCCTCCGCTGTACTCTTTTATTTCTCCTGTTCAGTCTGGAAATTTAAGTTCCATTCTAGACCTGTACTTCATCTTTTCTCACATTCTCTTCACATATAACTTAATTTCATCACTTTCACTCTCACTTTTAAGAATATAAATGAAAAAATTCATATCCTTCACTCTAATCTTTTTTTCCTGAGCTTTGGTTTCACTCCGCTCACTAATTACAGGACAGTTAACAGTAACACTGTACATACAACTAACTCCCAAACTCAGTGTATCTCAACACTGAGCCCAGTAAACCCAAGTTTGACCTACCCTACCCTGGATAAAGGCAAGTTTAAATACACGCTTAAATAAATGGTAACATTCATGGGAAAAGATATTTTACACTTACCAGTGGTTGTCAACCTTTTCTTTTGATTTTTTCTTTAAAATATATTTTAAATCCGGTTTCCCAACCCTTGCTATTGCCACTGCCACAGCCTGTGCTATCGGAGAAGTTTGGATTAGAGAACACTCATCTGAATGTCTCTGTCTGGGGAGCACTGGCTTGTTGAGGTAGTTTGCTTGGAGTCCTACGTGCATGAGGAAAGCGTCTAAAAAATATGCCAGCAAATATGACTTTAGGTATTAAAATCAAAATGTGATTAAGATTTTTAAAAAATATTTTTTATTTTATTGTTTTTGACAGAGTGAGAGAGACAGACAGAGACATAGAGAAGGGGGAGGGCCCAGACTAGTCTCCATAGTCGTGTGTCACTAGTTTTCGAAAGTTCATTCCATAGGTGGGCACAGGGTCATGCAGGGCAGAAATTGGACAGGGGGCCTCTGCATGGGAGGTGCACCTCTGTGAGCCAGGGCTTCCCATATGAGAGACCCCAGGTGCGAGCCGAACCTGGAGCCTCCTACATGGGAAGCTTGCCCTAGTGGGAACTGAACTGGGGAGGGAAGCACACCCCCACTACCCAAGTTGAGCACATGGGTGCACATGGACCCAGGCTGGGACCAGGGCTGGGACCAGGATCAGGACCTGATTCTCAGACCCCAGGGCTGCAATGAGAGTGTTCAACTTGCTGAGACATTCTGGCTGCCCCAAGACTTTTAACATATGTTAACTGTGTGTGTATTTGGGGGTGGAGATAAAAAAAGTGACAGGAATCACTTCCAACTGTTTAGATTACCATTTTTGGACAAGAAACTCACCCCAAGGTTGGACTGTGTTAAGAAGTTTAGGGACCATCCTTATTGATTTTTGATTGAGAGAGTCACTTTGGGGATTATCTGACCCAACTTTGGGGGAAACAAATCTAAAGTTCTAGGAGAAAAGAAAGCTATAAAACAAAAGTATTATTCGTGTATTAAACTTTTGAATTATTAAAAAATTTGAACTTCTTACCCTGTCAACACTGTCATGAGACCAACCAAATGAGAGCTAACAAATATAAAAATTGAGAAATTTGGGGATGCTGGGATAGCTCAGCAGTTGAGCGCTTGCGTCACAATCACGAGGTCCAGGATTCTATTCCCCAGTCCTGGCCTGTGTAACCCTATATACTGAACAGCGGCACAACTGGTAACCGCTGAAATGGTTCAGTGGCAAAGCTTCTCCCCTCCAATGCGGAAGGCCTCAGTTTGGTTTCTGCCCTGCACAGCCCCACAAACACCTCTGTGAAATGAAACCATGTCACAATTAATAATCTACAACTATGAAAACTGCTCTGGGCCCTCCTTCTCTCTCTCTGTCTCTTACTTTCTCGCAAAAACAAAAATAAATAAATAAATAGATAGATAGATAAAAGAAAAGAAAAGAAAGAAACAGTCTTCCAAAAACTGGAGAAATTTATGTCAAAGAAACTGAAATGTAAAAGCAGCTAACCAGAGATGATGGAGGAGAAATGAAGATCCTTTGCCTGGGAAGGTGGCTATCTCTGATATGCAGTGAAGAAACAATTTTAAATCATCACCTCTTGTCTCTTAGTTCTAAAGCTATTGATACCCTAACCTAAAATGAAAGCTCCATTGAGTAAAGACCGTGGTTATGCTATTACTTTTTCCAGCAACACTGAGAATGCCAGACACATGGTATTATAGCTATGAAAGAAATATTTGTTGAGTAAATGATTTCTCATAGTGAGGCCAAGAGCTGGTGAATATAGTAGCAAAATGCCAGGATGTTCAAATGTATTGGATACTTCTTTAGGCTTTTAGGAATGTAAATCAGGAGATACACTAATACCTATCTTTAAGAATATAATACAAGAGAGATACTAATTTCTAGCTAAGCTGGCTAACTAGAAAGTAGATATAGAAAAAATAGGACACGTATATAACTTTGTGAATTGAAATACTTTATTTCTATAGACAGATTTGAACCTTTTAAGGTTAGGAAATAATCCAGTCTTGTTAGTTCTAAGCCACACTTTAAAGTTATTGTACTAATTAGGAAATAAGATCCTTATAAAAGGAACAGGCACATCTAGGAGAAGCCAGAAGAGTTGGGAAACTTTTATAAGGACTCCTCACAGCTTCTATCTTGCTGGCTATAGGAACACTGTAGCCCTTTGTAAAGGACATTTCCCAGGAATTCAGCTGGAAGGTGAGATTGTAGAAAGAAGGGCACCCTCATTCCCACCCTCAATTAGCTACTGCCTTTCATCCACATTTACACAAAGGCCATTAATCTAAGAGTTACAGGAAAAGCAGAGCTCCAAGGTATGATGAAGAGATGGTCGAACTCTCTTTAGAAAACCAAAGGTTTCAATGGGCATGACGCCATGAAATTTCTGGCTTAGTAATTATAATAGCAAATAGAGACTCTTGAATTCATATTGACTTGAACCCAGCAGGGGTTTTAAACTACAAATGCTCCTTGACTTATGAGGATGTTACATCCTGATAAATGCATTGTAAGTTGAAAATATTGTTAAGTTGAAAATGCGTTTAATATACCTAACCTACGGAACATCATAGCTCAGACTAGCCCATCTTAAATGTGCTCAGAATGAAACAGGGCTGGACATAAGAGCCCCCCATATCATAGACCTCACAGAATCTCCTTTCTAGAGTTCTTATAGCTAAAAAATTACTGCCAGGATGTCTTGGCAGATTCAAGATCCATGGCTATGGCCCAACAAGCAGCTGGGTTCTGGGAGAACAATGCCCTGGGTTAAAACCTGCAGTTAATATTCTTTATTCCCAGGCAGGTTTTGTTTATGCCCAATAGAGCTGTAACTTGCTTTCTTTCTTTTAGATCTTCCTACCTACCTGTACACATAATGTATGTCCACTCCATTTAACCACTAAACCCCTAAGGATGTCAGATTCTGGTCAACATCAAAACAAATTCTGGGAACAAAGCTTCAGGTGTGCTAACTATAGAACAGAGTTTTGGTCAACCTAAGATAATATCTTGGCCTCAGTTGTGTTTTAGCTCAGGACTGATGAAAGCAGGCTGTCTCTCTGTCTCTGTCTGTCAAATACAATAAAATAAATCTTAAAAAAAAATAAAAATAAGGTGAAGCCAGATGGCTCAGTGGGTTAAGTGTTCACTTTGTAGCCCCAGAGCCCGAGGATCGAATCCCAGCCCCGGCCCAGGCGGACCCATATGCTGAACTGGGGTGTGCCCCCCAGTTCAGTTCTTGCCAGGGCCCATGTGGCAGGCTCTTGGCCCAGTTTCTGCCCCGCGCAGCCCTGTGCCCACCTGTCGAGTGAAACTATAGGGAAAACTAATGTTGTCAACTGTGGAGACTGCTCTGGGCCCTCCCCATTCTCTCTGTCTCTCTCTGTCAAAACACAATAAAAATAAATCTTTAAAAAAATAAATAAAAATAAAATCACTAACTGTACTGAGAATGTTAACGCCGTGTTTGAAGGTGGGAACCTGATGCCTTCCCAGGTCACCAGTGCTCTGACAATAAATGCTTATTCTATAACCCAACACCTGTGCTGATCTATTGGCTGAACAGCACAGGCAGCACAAGTCCAGATCTCAGTTGCCCTTTAGTAACCAGAACACAAAATTAAAAAAAAAATAAAACACTGGCAACACAGTACACTGTGGAGTATTGGGTGTTTACTCTCATGATAGTGTAGCTAAATGGGCTATGTGGCTCGTGACTGCCCAGTGCCATGAGAGAGTATCATACCACATATTGCTAGCCCAGGGGAAAAAAAAAAAAATCAAAATTCAGAATTTGAAGTACAGTTTCTACAGAATGGGTATTGCTTTTACACCATCATAAAGTAAAAAAATGTAAGTCAACAAATTTTACAGGTAATGGGGATTGTCTGTAACTGAATATTTAGGAGAGGGGTAAAGTCTTAGCCCTATAAACATATGACTTAATTTGTAAAGCCATTCTCAGGCATAAATATCCACACCCAAAATAAATGATTTGGACTTGCAAAAGTAATACAACACTCTGGAGTGACTGTCCCCCATTATCTCTCCTAGAGGCAGCTTTGAAAATTATAGGACAAAGAAAGTTTTTCTGAGAAGAACTTAAGGTGCAGATTGGCTCATCAAGAACATCTTTCCTTCCAAGAAAGCAAGTCATGTGGATGCCAGGATAGCTCAGCAGGTTGAGCACTTGCCTTACAACTGCAAGGTCTGGGGATTGAATCCCGGCCCCGGCCCCTGCAAGGCCATGTGCTACACTGTGGCGTGACTGGTAACCATGAATTCCTGCAGCGAGTGTTCTTGCCTTTCATGCAGGAGGCTCCCAGTTCATATCCCACTCCATGAAATACAACATCCACCTGTGTGGAATAAAACTATG
Organism: Craseonycteris thonglongyai; assembly: GCA_004027555.1. Taxonomy (NCBI): domain Eukaryota; kingdom Metazoa; phylum Chordata; class Mammalia; order Chiroptera; family Craseonycteridae; genus Craseonycteris; species Craseonycteris thonglongyai. The sequence goes on along the minus strand of PVKE010009747.1, from coordinate 19,247 downwards.
TTAAAACTGATGATGTACAGCTACGGAGACTGCCCTGGGTCCTCCCCCTTCTCTCTCTCTGTCTCACTTTCTCTCAAACAATAAAGTCAATCTTTAAAAAAATTAGTTTAAGAAATGCTGGGATGGCTCAGCAAGTAGAGTGCTCCTCTTGCAGCCCCCGGGGTCAGAGGATTGAATCCTAGCCCAAGCCCATGCGAACCCATATGCTGAAATGGGGGTGTGCTCCCAGTTTGGTTGTCACCAGGGCATGCCTCCCAAATCATAGTGCTGCTAGTAAATGGAGAGTGAGATGAAATGCATTTGGAGAATCAAATACTGTTTAAAAAAATATCTAGCATCTGTCTCTATATCTATCTATCTTATCTATCTATCTATCTATCTATCTATCTATCTATCTATCTATCTATCTATCATCTACCTACCTACCTACCTATCATATATCAATCATCTATCCACCTATTATCTATCTTCTATAATCTATTATCTATTTATCTATTATTATTATCAGCTAATCTCTATCTATGAGTAGACTATAAAATTAATCCTACAATATGATAGTATCTGGGCAATAAAATTATATTTCTTAGAGATTTTTTTAAAATATCAATCTATTTGTATCTATCAATAGTCTAGAAAAGTATTAAATACTACAAAATGTTGTTATCTGGACAATACAATTACATTTCTTTTACATTTTCTTTTTTTTTTTTCAATATATATTTTATTTATTTATTTATTTTGACAGAGGAGAGTGAGAGAGAGAGATACAGAGACAGAGACAGAACTGAACTAGGGGAGCTCCCAGTTCAGCATATGGTTCCGCACGGGCCGGGGCCGGGATTCGATCCTCAGTCCCCGGTGCTGCAAAGTGAGCACCTAACCCACTGAGCCATCCCGGCTTCCCCAATATATATATTTTTTTTGACAGAGAGAGAGAGAGAGAGAGAGAGAGAGAGAGAGAGAAAGAGAGAGAGAGAGAGAGAGAGAGAGATACAGACACAGAGACGGAGAGAGAACTGAACTGGGGGAGCTCCCAGTTCAGCATACGGGTCCGCATGGGCCGAGGCTTTTACATTTTCTTTTGCTCACCTGTACGTGATATTATTCTATAAATAAGCATGCACGATTTAACTTTTAATTGGAAATTTTCAAATAAATACCCAAATAAAGTGAATAGTATAATGAACTCTCAATACCTATCAACTAGTTTCAATTATTAATTTTGACATATCTTTTTTTTATTAAGATTTTTAAAATTGTTTTTGACAGATACTGAGAGAGATGGAGACAAAGAGACACAGAGAGAAGGGGGAGGGCCCAGAGCAGTCTCCATAGTTGTACGTCATCAGTTTTTGACATGGTTTCATTCCACACAGGTGGGCAGGGAGGCCATGCAGGGCAGGAACTGGGCTGGGGGCCTCTCATGTGGGAGGAACACCCCCTCAAGCCAGGGGTCGAACTGGGGGGCAAGAACCAAACAGGAGGCCTCCCACATTGAAGCTCACCCCAGTTCAGCACATGGGTCCACACAGGCCAAGGCCAGGATTTGATCCTTGGTCCCCAGGGCTACAAAGCCAGTGCTTAACCCACTGAGCCATCCCAGCTTTCCCTATTTTGACAAATCTTGTTTCTACATTGCTTTGTAAAAAGAAAAAGTTGATTATAGTGAACAAGAAGTTATGATGAACTAGTCACTTACTCAACATTTTTCTGTAATCCATATAACTCACATTTATGCAAATCAGCAAAATTAAGAATAGCTCAATATTGTTCTTGTCAATTGTCCAAGACCCCTTTCAAATTATGCCCGGTTATTTCTTTGAAAGTTAGGTTTTGCTCACCATTTTACTCTACCAGTACTTCTCAAAAATTTGTACTGCTGGATCTTCTGCATCAGGGGGATAATCACATGAATCTAGAACTTGGTCATACAAAACAAACTGGCTCATTGAATGTAGAGTTATTTTGAAATCTCATTTTTATTTTTAAGATCTGTGGAAATTTGTATTTTGCCTTATCTGGGTTTAATAAAAATAGAATATTTTAAATTACTCACTGTTGAATGCATTTGATGCTGAAGGAAGATTGTTCATGCTGGTCTTATTGCTTCCCATCCTCCAATGCACCCTGATAAATACCCCTGTGAACACAAGGTCCTCAGTTTGAGAAGCACAGTCTAGGCTTATCTCTCAATTAAAGACCCTGCTACTGTCCTTTGATTTTCTTTCCTTGACTTTGAAACTCCATTCTCTTTAAGGACTTGGGCTTCAATTCAGTCCTCTTGCTGTTTCAACCTCAGATCTCCTCGGCTAGGGTGCCCTACCCTAGGAGTTATTTCTCAGTTGCCAGCCCTAATGACTCTTGTCCTGGCCAGGACTGACTTGGTACCCTGAAAGAGGATCTTGGATCCACAAACCATACGTATGAAGATATTTGTACATTCAATAGATCTTTATTGAGCGCCTACTACATGTCTGGTATTTAGGAAGGCTTTGGTTATACTGTGTTTGAAAAGAAGAACACAATTCCTGTCTTTAAGAAGACTACGTTGTCATGAGAGATACAAGCAAATGTACAGACAATTATAAAGACGGCTAATAAGCGCTATATTTGGTGAAGTACTTACTCTATCCTAGCAGCATTGATCTATTAATTATACATTGATTTATCAAAAATGGGCTAGCATGAAGAGTTTGATTACTTAGGTGCATGGCTTAAAGAAAACTTTATTCCTTTCACATTGAACTTCTTTGGTGAACACCTTATATGTATAATATGCATTTTAATCAAATCTCACTACTTTTGCTCAGGCTGCTTATTCTGCCCAGAATGAACTTTCTTAGTTAACCTGGTGAAATCTTAATCATTTGTGTGTCTTTGGCTTTCTGTGAAGTTTCTGACAAACAGAATTAATTGCTCCATTTTCTCTTCCCTTAGCTCTTTGTTTCCTTAACACACATGGGGCATGAGTATCAGCCTCTCCGGCTTCGTCTTCCTGCTCACAGAAATCAATCAATCATTCTACCTTCTACCCTTGGAACTCTGTATAAATATAATAGACATAAAAAATATATGGATTAAACTACTTTAAATAATTTCATATTAAACTGATGTTTTGATTATTTTATCATTAAAAGACTATACTACCTCAATATTAAAAAACTATATTTATATATTCTTTGTTTCTCAATAGAAGAATGGGGTAGTGGCGGTGATGTTGGCATTTGTTCTAAAGCCATCTTACTTAGGTAAATATGATGTGAGATTTATTTCCCAATGAGTAATTCAGAAACAAACACACCCAATCATTGTGAACTCCTCTAAAGTGGAGATAGAGAGATAGGCCTCATCCACATACAGTTCATCAGGGCTGAGTTACAGAGTTGAGTGATAAAATAGACGAAGAAAGGATTGTGCTTACCCTTTCCTTATCTTCCCACAAATGTATTGCCCCTCAAGTTATTTCAGCAAAAGACTATTTTATGGCTGGACTTTTTCTTTCTGAAATTTAGCACCCTCTTTTCTTTCCTTTCATGTATACACCAGCCATAAAAACACTATATATAGTTACTTTGAATACTGGATATTTACCTTTAAATCTTTTTAGAACTGAAGAAATGGCATTTTCATTTTGACAACCTATTTAGTGGCTCTATTTTAATAATTTGTATTTCATACTTTTAGATATTCCATATCTAGGGCAGGTCTCATTATCACTTGTGTATTTGTTGTTGATTTATTATAACAAATAAGAAGTCACTAATGCATAGAACATATCACTGTTATAAACTAGGATTCAGGATGGTGACCAGAAGCAACATCTTTCAGCAATCAAAATAGCTTTGTTTGTGATTTTAGAGAAAAAACAAGAGTCATTCACTTAGGTTCAGTTTTAAACAAGAGGACAACATTTTTTAAAAACAATATTTCTAATATTTTTGTAAATGCTTGAGTGAATTTTCTGTAGTAGTTATTATGTTAGATGTTATGAGGAATAAAAAAATAAGTAATAAAAGTGTTATTTTTAAAGGACACTGTAATATCAATTACCCTTTCTTTTTATTGCAGTCAAAATTATGTTATAACTTCCAAAGAGAGATACATGTGTCAAATAGAACTTGCTAAAACCATTACTAGGTTCTGCAGTTCAGGTTTAATTAATTTCATACCACCTAACCTCATTTAATTTAGACTTCTTATATTAGAAAATATATTTTATATAATCATCCATCAAATCATTAAAATTGTTAAATATTTCCTCCTATCTCTCTCTTTTTAGAACGAGTTGTTACATAAAACTATAGGCAAATACATTTTAAAAAGCAATGCACCTAGACTTCATATCTTTAACTGGATGTTGTATAGTGAATGTCTCCATGCAGGCAATTTAAATAATACATATATTCTTCTCGTTAGTCTTATAGATTAAAAATAGTTGTTTTTTAAAGTCTAAAGTTAATGACCTCAAAAATTTGTTAACACTGTAAAACCACCAATCTAAAGTTAAAAATGGTAACTAGCAACCCAGCATATAAACTAGAACTGGGATGATTGGGCTCAAATCCCAGCTTAGGCATTTATAGTATGTCACCTTGGTTAAGTTACATAAGTGCTGAAAGAATCAATAGGAAGAGAATTCTAGGAAGTAGGAACAGCAAGTATAGAGGCCATAAGGCAGATCTGAATTCAGGGGTTTAAGAGCAAACAGAAGGCCTACATGGTGGAAGTGATGAAATCTAGTTTTTTGGAGATGAAGTGGGAGTAGCCAAATCATTTTAGATGAATAACATATACATTTAATAAATCAACAAAAATGATGGAACACCATGATAAAAAATAGCATGAGAAATACAAAATATTATGGAAATTAGGAGATATAACTAGATACACTTATAAACTAGATTTGAGGATATTGAGTAGGGCTTTTTATGTAGGCTAACCAGATGTACCATTTTAAACAGTACAGAAAACAATGGTACTATCTTGTTTCAAATGATATGGATAGTCAGCATAGTCTCACTGGGCTAAATTCAAGGTTACAGTAGGCTGATCACATGTACCATTTGAAACAGGACAGTTCCGTTGTTTTCTGTCCCATTTCAAATGATACATCTGGTCAGCCTATTTTTATGTTGCTCATAATTAAAAAGAACTAAGTTACCACCTTCCAAAGAAAAACTCCAAAGAGATGTAAAAAATTGGGCACCAACACTGCCCTGTACCCAGGGTAGGTACACTGAGGTGTAATTACATATTGCTGGCACTCAGCTGGCAATATGTATAAAGAGAAAACTAGGGAGAAGAGTGGGAAAGTCAGCAGACTTCTGGACAGCATAGCGTTCATAGGAAAATGTTACTCTTCTTCCAAAGGGAAACAGATTATTCTTTTCTCCTCCTGAAGCCAGGTGATGGAAGCCCAATGGGAGAATTGTGTGTAAAGATTGTGTTGGTGTGGGGAAGCTGGGATGGCTCAGCAGGGTAAGCATTTGCTTTGCAGCCCCGGAGCCCGAGGATCGAATCCCGGCCCCGGCCCTTGTGGACCCATATGCTGAACTGGGGAGTGCCCCCAATTCGGTTCTCACTGGGGTGAGACCCCAGCACAGTTCCTGCCCTATGCAGCCCCAAACCCACCTGTGAAATGAAACTATGTGGAAAAACCAATGATGTGCAACTTTGGAGACTGTTCTGGGCCCTCCACCTTCTCTCTGTCTCTGTATCTTTCTCTCTTTATACACACTCTCTCTCTCTCTCTCTCTCTCTCTCTCTATATATATATATATATATATATATATGCTATATATTAACTAATATATATATAGTGTGTGTGTGTATATATATATATATATATATATATATATATATATATATATACACACACACACACATACATGTACATACATATGTCAGCTCACATTCAAAGCCATCCTGGGCCTCAGGTTGGACAAGCTTGGTCCAGAGTTTGTTCCTGAGAGGGAATAAATATCCTTCTCTACACTATTCTGGTGTTCTGTGGCTCTTGGAGGGTCCAGGAGATGATCTCAGTGGTTACCATGGCTATGTACAAAGTAGCATGAAGCAAAGGAAAGGGGCAGAACTGGTGTCAGAGGCCAAAGTGGACATGATTGCTTTCCCTGAGGGGTTCTTCAGTGATTGAGGGACTAGGGTAAAGCTGAACACCATCCAAAGAAAATCAAGCACATCACCAGCACAGAGCTCTCAGTAGCAGAATCTATTAGTAGTACACAAAACTGAATTGAATCAGGAAAGGACTTGGGACAATCTCCTACCCCATACAGATGGCTGGTTACATAAGATTGTTGCTAGCCCTATCTCTTCTCTCTGATTCCAAAACTAGAGGAGCTAAATGGTGAGGAGGGAAAAGCCAGACCTCTCTTCCACCTTCTTTACTCCAAGTAGCCAGCAGTACAATTTAAGCTTGAATTGAGAGGAAAAGAAGGTGATCCTGTTTATATCCGATGCACAATTAAAGTTTTCATCTACACAAAAGTTCTAATAACTGAAATTAGTAGAAAAGAATGGATTGTGCTAAGATTTCATTAAGAAATGTAGATCAGAGATTTGATACATAATGGTCAGGAGCCTTGATTGGGATAAAAATAAAACTATTTCACATTTGTGTTATGATAGTGTATTGATTATGTCGATTGCCCCTTTGGTTTAGTAAAGCTTGATCTTCCCTCAATCAGCAATGTATAGTGCTAAATCTCCAGACCTTTGTCAGGGATATGAACTCAGATCATCTCCTAGTCTGTTCTCATAAAAGTTTTCTGAGAAAAGTGATATTTAAGGAAGTGTATCTAAGGAATGTAGTACCTCTAGTTTTGGTACTTCATGTTCTACATTTGCATCAAGCTAGGTCAGTGGAAATTTATGTCATGACCACATAAATTCATCTCCTATAAAAATCTGTTATATAGCTCACATGTGAGTAAAGTCATGTGGTTCTCAACTTTTTCTGTCTGACTTAGTTTGTTTAGTATGATAATCTCAAGAGAAATGAACAAGATAAACAAACAAAGAAACAAAAACTCATAGACACAGATACCAGTATAGTGGTTACCAGAGGGTAAGGAGGTAGAGAGGGTGGTAGAAGAAGAAAAAGAGGGTCAAGTATATGGTAATGGAAAAAGAACTAACTCTGGGTGGTGAACACACATTGCAATATATAGATAATGTATTATACAGTTACACACTTGAAATCTATATAATTTTACTAACCAATGCCACCTTGATAAATTTATTTTAAAAAATCTTTCCCTTTTCTAACTAAAAAAAATCTGTCACCAACTTTAATCTTAAAGTTATATCCTTAGGTTTCTTTTACATATGTTATAAGTAATAGTTATATAAAACTCCCCTCTAGTTTTTGATAAAATATATTGCTGATATTCAATGCATTTCTCTGTGTGACTATATAGGAGAGATTTCTTATCAACTTAGTGGCAGGAAAATTCCTCTTTTGATGTTGTTGTTTTTTTTTCTTACCATAGTGAGAATTATAAACTTTCTAATATTCTTTTATTATCCCTACTGCCAGGAAGTTTAAAGCCAAATTTGCAGCTCTATCAGAGCAACTATGTTTAAAAAAAAAAAGTAGAGCCTATTTGCATTTGTACTTTTTCTTGTATTTGATCCTAGTTTGTCAATTTACTGCATATTTTGGGGAGTGACTACTTGTAAAGAGATGAAGTACAGATAAATAAATTTACTTCATATTCCAAAAAAATTCTGTTCAGAAGATTGAAAATTATCCCTCAACATGAAATTGACTAATCTTAAATGTTTTTTGAAAACTAACAGCAGAAACTTTTAAAATTAAAATGGGCCCCCAAAACGTTATCTTCATTTACTCACCAGTTTAACAATATTAACCAGTGTGTATTGTATATTCCAAAATATTACCAATAAATATATTGTTTAAACATTGTTATTGTCTATTAATTGTGAAAACCTTATGAGTTGTTTTTACTATATGTATCATTATGTATTGTAAAGCTTAGCAGAGCCTCCCATCAATGGCCAGAAAAATTATCTCCAGCACCATGAAGACAGTTTTAGCAGATACAGGACATCTTATAAAGAAATAGAGAAAACAGATAATATTTAGGCTAAGAAAATAAGAGAGAGAAAAAGAAAGTCACAAAATAGTAATAGCTTGTTCTTCAGCGATATTTTTACATGGTCTCTTTTTGCTAAGATAGAAGCAAAGGTTAATTATATTGATCTCTTCGTTTTCTGAGCTTAAACAAATTAAGGTACATAGGTACCTTCAAAACAATACATGATAGGAGGAAAATAACAATAGCCATTGTGTTTATCTAATAACTAGCTCATTCACTAGTTTATTGACTTTAGTCAGTCTATAATGTATGACCCAATAAATTGGCCAATAAAAGAATTGCTTTAGTATTATGGAGACATAACCTAGGTACAACATTAAGGGCTTCCATAAATTAGTCAGATTACCCTATATACGCATCCATGTATTATCAGGCATAAAAGAACTTGTTTCAAGGTAGGGGATATTTAAATATGAGTAGCTACACTGGCACTATACTTTTTTAACATACTCATGTCTACAGTCATCACATGCCTCACTACTTTGACACTAATAAGTAGAGGAAGGACTATGAGATAGTTTGTTGGCTGGTAAAAATGCCTGTGGTCATGTTGCTATTTTACTAGTTATGCAATGCCACATATCTACTGTGTGTTTCGAGTTCACAAATATATTCTTTCTGATTCTGCTGTCACACAATTCATGGGAAAACACAGGTAAGACAGACTGCTCATATCTCAGACACAAAGAAGACAATATATCTTTGAATACAGTTTCTGCACACCAGTTTATGGGAAAAAGATTGCAGAATAATAGTTATGATTTTAGAAAAGAACAGCAATTCAGAAAATAAATACGTGAATGAAAGACAAACTTTTCCTCTAAGAGCCTTTTTTCTCTTAGACATCAATTAATTTAAAAATAATTGACTTTGCTTTTGTATCCTACAACTGTAAGAATAACTATCAAAGAAAAAAACAATGCATGAAATACTCTAGATAATTTAGAGTTTAATGTTTCATTCTTTATTCCCGTCATTCACAAAATTTCAGCTGAAGTGTAAATAATATTATAAAATTTGATAATACATGCTGTTAATGCTTTTTGAGTAGCCCTAATGAAGGCCATTAATAGAGGAAGTACTTATGATTACCTTTTGATATCTTTAGGCTGATATCCACTTATTCTCTATTTGAATAGCCTTAACCTCCGTTTTTTTGTTTTTGTTTTTTAAAATAATCCTAGCTTATATTCATAAGGTTTTAAATAATTTATCTTTAGTTATACATAACCCTAAGTATACAGGAGCATAGGACTGTATAAAAGATTTAAATGAGTTTGGAATCTGGATTTTGGTAAAAAAAAAAAAAGTCATAAGATTCTGTTAAAATGAGTCTGACAACTTTTGGCCCAAAGTTACATAGAGGAGGAATCTATTTTTCTTTGAAAGCAAGAGTATAATCAATATTTTCATAGAATATGAGTGTAAAATAGAATATAATATGATTAAGACAGTATTAACATTTCATTAGTGAGGATTTCACTTTTTAAAATAAGTGAAATAAGAACAGTTTAATCTCATAACTTAGATGTTTTTACTTCATCTGGTCGCCTCTTTATTTTTGGCCACTTTGTACTTTCAAATGAGTAGAAAACTGATACTCTATGTTGAATAACTTCAAGTAAATATACATGTCATTTAAGGAATCTATTGGCCAGAAACAAAGGGTTGATGAGATGCTCTCTCTAATCTTTGAGTACAGAATGCTCCAACATAGAGGTTTTTTTGTTTTTGTTTTTGTTTTGGGTGGGGGTGGGAGACATTATTGATAGAGAATGATTTACTTCTTGGAAGCTTAAATCTACACTTCTCTGTGGATCCCAACTTCTACGTCTTTTCAAATGAGTCATTGGATAAATGGATGTATAATAAAATTAAACTGTATAAGTTTGCTTTCTTTGTGGTGACTTTTAGGTTTGGTCACACACACACCCTACACCTTCCTTTCCTCCTTCCTTCCCACACATATTTTTGAGATCCTATCTGTGTTAGAAATAAGGTTCCTGTCTTAAGAATTCACAGTCTAGTGGAGTTGACATACAAGTAGTAAATAGAAAATTCCATTTTCATAGAATATATGTATATGTTATGATACCATGAAAGCACAGAGGAGAAACACCTAATCTTGTTTATGAGAATAGGGAAGGCTATTTAAGGATTATACTTGACAAAATACATAGATATTTACATACACATGTGAGAACACATTTAAAAAAATACATTATTTACTTTTCAGAAATAACACAGTAATGACTTAATGTTGGCAGATATGCCTGTGTCCAGTAGAGTGAAAGAAATATACTGTCTCAATTGTGGGTTAATATTTGCAAGCTACTTGACTTTTCTAGAAGAATGATGCCATATAATTTAAAAATATTAATGCTTTTCTAATCTTTTCTATCTTTTCAAAAGCAGCTTATAGTCAACACCAAAGAAAACTTTCATTATATGCATGATAGAGTGGAAGGCAAGTCAAATTAGTTTAAAAAATATGGGTGTTTGTCCTAGTTTGGTGGTTCATAAAGTATGTGATTTTGTCTAAGTCATTTAACTTAATTAAACCTCAGTGTCTTCAATGGAAATATGAGGAGGCTGAGCAAGATGATTTTAAAGTTTCTAAATTTAAACGTACGGCTTTTATAAATACTCTGGTTTATGTTAACACTTTTAAGTTATAATTTTAAGACAATAGCTTTTAAGTTCCCTCTATAAGCACTAGAAAGTGCTTATAAATTATTTATGTTCTTTAGCTCCCTATAAATTTGACTTTGTCCTACTAGTTACACAAACAATCCCCACCACACTAGCTGAGACCAGTCAGACAGGTTCTGTTTAGATCATCAGTGACTTCTTTCTTCATCTTCATCCAGCCCACTAAGTTGCTGATAGAGCCCGAAAGCACACACTTGATTGCAGACCTCGCTCTCCACAGGATTCTTCTTTGCTGGTCAACAATGTATCTGTGAGTTCCTTTTCCTTTGTCTTAAATTAGCTTATAGTTTAAAAGTAACATAAACCCCACCAAGAAATGTGTATATCTCCAATTTGTTATTTGTTTAATATAGAAAATACTCTTGATATTTAACATGAAGTTATGTCAAGAAATAGATTTCTATTCTTTCTACATTACTATTATATATATATTCTCTTATGTCCCATCCAAAATGTTTTTCTATATACTTGCAGAGGAGTGCTACAAAAAATAAAGGAACATGGTATTTGACAGCTATCTTTTAGTTAGTTTTGTTTGTTTGTTTGTTTCAAGAAGAATAGAAAATGCTTCTAGCTTGGGCTTAGTCTTATTGAGAAAGTAGTCTTATTTTTTAAGATAAACATAATAAAAAATCTAAAATCATGAAGCTCTAAATTACATTTTTTTTTGTAAGTAAATCATATAAAATTTTAAGAAGTAGATGTTTTGAAAGAATAAGAAATAATTTAAGAAGACAGTATGACTAAATTATTATAGTTGGATTTTTTTTTATACATTTACTTTATTGATTTTTGACAGAGAGAGACAGAGAGAAGGGGGAGGGCCCAGAGCAGTCTTCAGAGTTGACATTAGTTTTCCATATAGTTTCACTCCACAGGTGGGCACAGGGCTGCGCAGGGCAGGAACTGGGCCGGGAGCCTCCCACATAGGTCCAGGCAAGAACTGAACTGGGGGCACACCTCAGTTCAGCATGTGGGTCCGCATGGGCCGGGGCCGGGATTCGATCCTTGATCCCTGGGGCGTCAAAGCGAGCGCTTAACCCACTCAGCCATCCCAGCTTTCCCATATAGTTGGATTTTTAAAATAAGTCCAATGATGTACCAGGCCACCACAATCAACTTTTCTATTAGGTAAGTCATAATTATTTTGTGGTTGTTTTCCTTCAAAGTTAGAAACTAAACAGTAACATAATTTCAGTGCACTAGTTTAAACTTTGAAAATAATTTTATCTTTAGATTAAATTTTTATTTTTTCTGATTGATATATTGGTATGTTTTTTAAAAATGAATTTCTACTTCAAGAAGAAAACAGTTTGAAAAATTGTAAAATCTCCTAATGAAATTTTAGTAGGAAAAAAACATTCAAGCTCTGTAGTTGATAGAAAGTTCTACATACTTGTTACAAGACATTTACCACTCTTCTATACATGTTAATGAAACAACTAAGAACTACAGATATTACAAATTTAGTCAGAACTTTTTAAGACTCCCTGTCTCTTGCAAGTACTTCTTTATACTCCATGATGGATTTGTATTCTACCCTTTTTACCTGCATTATCTTTAAGAATAGTACCATAGAAAACAGTGCTCTTATTTAAACATATAATCTCTATTAAATTCAACGCACTAAGTAGATTTTAGCTTTGTTCTATGCTAGCTATGAGTGAGTCTGGAATTTGTGTAGAGGAGCTATAATATGGGGGTATCAGAGTGAATCTTTCTGCATATAGTCTTTAATTTGAAACAAAAGGTATACCTATTTTTAGTTCTGCTTCAGAGTATATGAAATATATGTCTCAAGGAAAAACAAACAGACAAAAACATCTTCCTGATCTAAAAATTGTATAAAAAGTGGAGCACATACGTTTTTGAGTTGACCTAGGACATGTTAAGAGAATTGACTGGAATGGAAAGGGATTAAATTTACTACACACATCTGCTTAAGTAAGTGTAACAAGAATCCTTTGATTAAGAAGTATGGCTGAAGGGGAAGCCGGGATGGCTCAGTGGGTTAAGCGCTCACTTTGCAGCGCCAGGGACAGAGAATCAGCTCTCCCTCTCTGTCTCTGTATCTCTCTCTCTCTCTCTCTCTCTCTCTCTCTCTCTCTCTCTCTCTCTCTCTCTCTCTCTCTGTCAAAATCAATTAAAAAAAAAAGTATGGTTGTAATACTGGGATGGACGTAGGCAATTTCTTTTTAAGACATTGGTTTATAACTGGGAAGGCATATAAGAAACAGGAGGACAGTTTTATCAAATGGCATGCTCCTTTCTAATTTGCCAAATTACTGATAGTCCCTCCTTCACTTTACCTGTTTTAAATGGGAACAACAATCTTAGAATTTAAGTATAAAAAGATATTTAGACAAGGTAAACATTTTTCTTATGCTGCTATTTCTCCCAAACTCCTATTTTATACTATTCTTTGAGCATTAGGAGATTAACACATAAGTTTTATAAACACATGCCCACAGTAGAAGGTTAAAGAAGACTTTATCAGAAATAAATTTATAGGGAAGAGGGTTGGGGAGAAAAAAAATATAGTTATTAAATATATTTATTAGTGCTGGGGATATATGCTAACTGTATTCATCAGCAACCACTGATAAGAAGTAAAGGTATGCAGGCAAAAATCACAAAAATTAGTATCTATACACACATAGGTAGATGAAGGTGAAATGAGTCATATTTAAATTAAACATAACTTTAATTTTTACTCAGTCAGGTAAGACTATCTCTCATTGTGTGGTCCATGAACTCCCTGTGTTAGATTCACTGGATATTTATTAAAAAATAGGGGAGTCCAGTTCTCATTTCAGAAATTCTAATGAATCTCTGGTTATATAGCAAATTCTTAGTTGCACTAAAGTTTGAGAAGAACTGATACAGTGTAAGTATTTAAAAAAAAGAAAGAAACTTGTAAATTTGTAAGATGGAAAGAAGTTAAAGCAGAAATGAAATAGTTAAGCTTTTAAAAGAGGTAACCCTTTATTTTATTTAAATTGGTATAATTATAGCTTAGTGGGAGGTGTTCTCTTCCTAGTCACCTTTCCCTCCAAGGGAAAAGCGTACTCATTTATGCAACATGGTGATGATTAAGGAACACAGGAAACTAAAGGGAGGATCCTGACATGATTTGCATAGTTTGTGTCAAACAGGGAGGCAAGTCTTTATTTTTTGGTTTAAAAAATCTCTTTGTTTACAAGGAAAGCCCCAACATAAAACAAATCTAGGAATATTGCCCCTGAAATGAGTCAATCGACAGTGACGCTGGAGGGCCACTCTGTTGAGGGTTAGTCCCAGAGTTGCTATATAATCATGCTTCAAAGTGCTTAATACTGGGCCTCATTTCCCTTTTAGCTAAGATCAGTCCTGGTCCATGTAACAACTTTTAGCAAGTTCTCATTGCATACTCAATTCTGTGTGAAAGAAAACTATCTGATGGGTATCTATTTATGTATTGTAGATTTTGTAAAAATGCTCTTATTTAATTTTGACAGTGCCTTGAGAAGCAGTTATTGTGATCACCTTTTTAAAAGCTACAGCTCTGATTCTCCAGGGTTAGTAAGAGTTGGATCTAGATTCTGACCTTGGCCTTTCTGACTCTAAAATCTATACACTTTCTATTGTAACACATTGTCTATCATGTGTGGAGACCTAAAAGAAGAGTCTGTGGAAAATTTTCACTCTTAACAGAGAAATGGAAAACATGCACATATGCTTATCCTCACATGGAGAAAATGTATATGCATGTATACACATATATGCCTGTGAAATGTATGAGCAAAGAAACAGATCACATACAGATTAATATGCTATAATATGCAATAGTGCACAGATGGTGGTATAATTTTATTTTCATTGACAGGTTTTTAAAAACATTTTAAAGAATTCATGATCTGCCCTTATTTAATTTTCTTAAAACTGTCTTTGTATTTAAGTAAGATAAGGAGAATGTGACCAAACTTTTCTGTACTACCTTAAAGGTAATCAGTGATTGAGTGTATAACACTTTAATTATACCATTATTATTTTATAAAAAGGATTACAGCATTTGATATTGTGTGAAATCAAGTTCACCTTAGTGAAGCATATCATTAAAGGAATTCATCAGTCTATAGTAACTATAATGGTCTAGTAGATTTTGTTATTCTTGTACTGTTGTCTGCTTTCCTCTAACACTGTTACTGCTTTAATATAAAGAGAATAAATAGAAACATTCAAGAAAAAAAGCAACATCTTATGCTTCAATATCAGCACTGAGGTTTATGGATTTAGTGCCTGAGAATGGGGTGAGTTAGGCAGTTGTTGAGCAGGTAAGTGGTGAATGGATGCTTTTGTTACATCTCTTGTCAGGATTAGCATTTAAAAGAACTGCTGGGGGCATGGGGTGAGGAAGGTGGGAGTGGGCACCAGCTATATGGTGATGTAAGGAGAGCTGATTCTGGGTGGTGAGCACATAATGCAATAATAGGTGATGTAATGTTGGTTTGTATATCTGGAAACTGTCACCCCAATAAATTTAACAACAACAACAACAGAACTGCACTAAGAATTTTTCCATTCCATACTCTTTTGGACATATTCTCATCAAAGATGGTGGGTGAGAATTGTGAAGATTGCTATCACAGTTTCAAGCATAATTTAATAGGTTTGGAATAAGTGAATCAGAGATTAGGAAAGTTTTAAGAGGTTGAGAAATAAATGGGCTTCGGAGACACAAAGTCATGTCAGAACCTGCAAGCCTAACCTTCTCCCAGGCACTTACATTGCCTTCATGGTTGGGAAATTTCTGAGATTTTTAGAATAGTAATTCTGAGATGATAGAACTAAGCTTCGGGGAATTCAAAGTATCATATACTTGTAGTCATCATTACATTCTATTTCACAACCTTTCATCTGAGGTTGTCCAAAATAAGATTATTTTTGAAGCTGCAAAAGCAGATATAGAGGGATTCAACACTGCTTAACGTCAAACTATGAATCAGTGTAGAAAATATCATTATCATTTGTTTCATATGTACTCTGTGCTAACTACTTTTCAAAAACATCATGCTTACTTAATCTTTATAACAACCGATGGCTATACTATTATATCTATTTTATGGGTGAGGAAACAGGCTTAAACAAGCAACGTTATTTGCCCAGAGGCCATAAATGGCAGAATTAGGAATTAAGTCAGGCCCATCTGACTCCAAACTTATACACTTAATTACAAAGCTACCGGTATCTTTATCTGTTTAGGTGATTCTACTGCTATGCTGATTTAACTGTCTTGTGTGTTTAAAGATATAAAAGTTGGGGAAGCTGGGATGGCTCAGTGGGTTATGCGCACACTTTGTAGCCCCTGGGACCGAGGATTGAGTCCTGGCCCTGACCCGTGTAGACCCATATGCTGAACTGGGGAGTGCCCCCAGTTCAGTTCTCACTGGGGTGAGACCCCGGCCCAGTTCCTGCCCAGTGCAGCCCTGTGCCCACCTGTGGAATGAAACTGTGTGAAAAAATGATGTGCAACTATGGAGACTGTTCTGGGCCCTCCCTCTTCTCTGTCTCTTTCTCCGTATCTTTCTCTCTCTGTGTCAAAAACAATAAAAATAAATCTTTTAAAAAAAAGATATAAAAGTTAAATTAGCAAGGAACAATGTTATTATTCAATGAATAATCTTCAATAGACCTCCAAGGCTGGTAGACAGGAAGCATTGCTGTCTGCATTCTATAAAATAAGGGATACAACATTCAAAGATCAGGTAATTTGCATGTGGTTACAGGAATGGATGTCAGTCAATACTGGAGAAAGACTATTCTCCCAGTTGACCTGTATACTAGGTCCAATATTGTCACCTAAGAGTTAAATTAACACAGGTGTCTACATGACCCAGGAAATACTGTGATTGTTATTGCTATTACCATTTGAACTTGTATAGCAATCGATGGCCTTTTAAAAATTACCTTTTGAAAACTATGTTTGTATATAATATGTTCTTATATATACAACGTACTTGCAACAGATATTTTCTTATTATTTGGTACCTATCAACAATACTGTGAGGCAGACAATGTTAGTATCACTATGATTTTATAGATTGGGAAACTGATGATTAGGAAGATTGAGACTTCCACGTCCCTGGGGACATGATTGTTGGGTCTGGAGTTGAGCATATGTGCTCTAATTCCAGTTTTGTACTTCCCAGTACTACCTGCTTCCTCATCACATCATGATCTGGAATTACAAGTGCTCCTTTGGCTACACTAATTTTCCATGTTCTTCAAACAATTAGCTTAATTTTATTGTCTCAACTTACCTAATCAAGAGAATTGCAAAGATAATAAACAATAAATCCCAAATATTTTAAACCAATCTTTTAATCTACATAATATATTCTAGTCATATAAGCACTTGGACATATATTACTGGATTTAACACCAAAGCTAGATTTGGACTTCGTAAGTAGAGCTCCAAATCCTTGCACTAAATTCTATACTTCATGGCTGACTATTGGCCTGACTTATAGATTCTTAGCGCCATGCAGGTCTGAAGATGAGTATTTTTCCACATTTCCTTTACCAGTTTTGCACATAGGACTAATGCAAAGCCTTGTTGCATGGAGCAGGATTACTCAGTCCCAGTAGAGTAGGACTAAGACTTCAAAATTTACCTGTTCCATCTTTTTATTCCTCAGGCACATGGGAGGAAACTTGAGGGATTTTTCAACCACTTTGGAAACAGGTTAATTTTCTTGTGGTTTTCATTTGCATTTCTCTGAAGATTAGTGATGTTGAGCATATTTTCATATGACTATTGGCCATCTCTATGATACCTGTCAGAATGTCTATCACCAATAAATCAACAAATAACAAGTGGTGAAGATGTGGAGAAAAGAGTACCCTTGTGCACTATTGTGATTGCAAATTGGTGTAGCCACTGTGGAAGACAATATGGGGGTTCCTCTAGAAATTAAAAATAGAACTAGCAATTCTACTTCTTGGGTATTTATTCAAAGAAATCCAAGGCACCAATTTGAAAAAATATATGCACCTCTATGTTCATTGCAGCATTATTTACAGTACCTAAGATATGGAAGCAACCTAAGTGTCCGTCAATACATGGTTGGCTAAAAAAGAAGTGGTACATATATAATGGAACATTACTCGGTTATTATAAAGAATGAAACCTTACCATTTGTGACAACATAGATGGACTTAGAGGGCATTGTGCTAAGTGAAATAAATCAGACAGAGAAAGACAAATATAATACATATGATTTTACTTATGTGTGAAATATAAAGAACAAAATAAATGAGCAAACAAAGCAGAAATGGACTCACAGACACAGATGGTTGCCAGATGGGAGAAGGGTTGGAGGGCTGGGTGGAAATAGTGAAGGGGTTAAAAAGCACACATTAATAGTTACAAAGTAGTCATGGGGATGTGAAGTACACCATAGGGCATATAGTCAACAATACTGTAATAACTATGTATGTTGCCAGGTGGGTACTAACTTATCAGGGGGATTGCTTCCTAAATTATATAAATGTTTAACCTGAAAACATTTGCTGTACACCTGGAACTAATATTAAATAGTACTGGAAGTCAAATGTAATTGAAAAATTAAAAAAAAACAAAAAACTAATTACGAAGGAGGGATAATGACAAAAACCAACATTTGTTGAACATTTACTGTATGCCTGGCAGGACACCAATTGCTCCTTGAGTGTTATTTCATTAACTGTTAGAAGAACCCTATTGTTATGTCCTATCACTATTCCCATTTGTAGGTGGGGAAATGTAGACATAGAGATTGAGTAACTTGCTCAGAGCTAGCTAACTAGCTAGCTAAGGAGAGGCAAAGTCAGGGCTAAATCCAATCTGTCTGAAGCTAAAGCCCAGACCTTTACCCACTAAGCAAGAAAATAGAAGTTCTTGGCTCAAAGTCATAGAGCTTGTTACAGTGAACTCCTTGATGTTATCTTGATCTCCTGGTTTATTAGTATTACATGTATCACTTTTATCTCAAAATCATGTTGCTGAAGATTACTAAGTAAAAACATTTTTATTATTTTTCTTATATACAAAAATTTTAAGAGAATTAGTAAATATGTTTCTTAATGTCCTCTTTTCCCAAAGACAATTGCATAAAAATAGTAATTTACCTTGATTGCAACTAATCTGTTTTGCATATTGTAATAGTATCAGATAGTATCCTAGGAAACCTAGGATAAAGTGGCTTTAGTGAATGAAATGTAATTTTATTTCAGTTTAGTATAAAGTAAGTCTGGAGGCAGGCTGGTAAGGGCTCATAGGGAAGTTCACAACGTAATTAGGAATCTAGGCTGCTATTATCATGCTGTCCACACCAACATGAACATATATCCTCCAAATTATGATTCAGTACAGTT